>CAUYQU010104131.1:0-83954 GCA_963574635.1 Cheracebus regulus | reverse complement strand
ACAATTATTGGCATAAAAGAGGTTTTTAATACCCATTTTTAGACTGCATTCTAGCCTGGGCAATAAAACAAGAATCCCGTTCTCTCTCCCTCTTTCTCTTCCTCTTTCTTTCTCTCTTTCATTCTTTTTTTTCTTTCTTTCACTCTTTCTTTCTTCTTTTCTTTTTCTTTCTTTCAAAAAAAAAAAGGTCTGATGGGGCTTAAAAGTGTGTGGGTGGGGGAGGGGAGGGCACTTCCCCCTTTGCTGTCTCTCTCTCTCCTCCTCCTCCATGGTAAGACCTGCTTGCTTCTCCTTAGCTTTTGGCCAGGATTGTAAGTTTCCTGAGGCCTCCCAGTCATGCTTCCTGTTAAGCTTGCAGAACTGAGCCAATTGAACCTCTTTTCTGTATAAATTACCCAGGCTCAGGTAGTTCTTTATAGCAGTGTGAGAACAGACGAATACAGCCACTTTAGAAAACATGAATAGAACAGAGCCTCGAGCCCAGGAAGGCCCTAAGGACCATCAAGACACACAAGCCCTTTGAGGGCCACTTACCCAAAGAACAGATTTAATGAGAAAAGTCTTTCTGGTATAACACTTGGCCAGGTGTGGTAGCTCATGCCTGTAATCCCAGCAGTGTCAGAGCCCAAGGCAGGCAGATCACCTGAGGTTAGGAGTTTGAGACCACCCTGGACAACATGGTGAAACCACATCTCCACAAAGAGTTACAAAAATTAGCTGGGTGTGGTCGTGGGTGCCTGCAGTACTAGTTTCTTGGGAGACTGAGGCAGGAGAATCACTTGAACCCAGGAGGCAGAGGTTGCAGTGAGTAGAGATCGCACCACTGCACTCCAGCCTGGGCAACAGAGTGAGACCCTGTCTCTAAAACAAAAACATAAACTTGATTTATGTGAGGCCCAAAAGGCGGTGCTTGTGTCACATTTTCCATGGAAATTCATTTTCACCAGAGGCAAGCACTTATATCTCCATTAGGAGTCTGAAGCTCATAGAGTTTGTGTGCTATCAGGGGAATAATATCACATTCTTTGAATGCAGAGAGAATAGCCAAAAGACTGCACTTGATCAGAATCAGATGATATGAATTGAAGCTTCTAATTCTATTTTCAGTCCTAAAGCATGCTGAGCCTTGTAGGGAGATTTACTAATCCCTGATGTGTGGGATCAGCCATATTTTACAGGGGGTTCTGTTTTATGAGGATATTTGTATGCATTCATTCATGGCTCTGAATTTTTTTACGCGTTCCTTTGCAAAGCATTAAGATTAGCTTCTTGTCAGGGAACTTGAGGATCGCTTAAAAAAAACTAGTGTGTGAGCATGAGGAAGGAGGTAGGTCATGCTAAGGAATACATCTCTTCCTTTCTGGAAATATAAGTGCTTTAATTCTAGTTGCCTTCGGTTATGGAGTCCTGTTCCTCAGGGACAGCTGCCTAGCACAGTACCTTGGTTCCTGTTTAAAGTGCCACAGGACATGTACAGCTGAGATGTGACAGATTGCCCCCTGCCTGGACCTCTCTCTCAGGACTGCCAGCATCTTTAATGGACAGATGGAGCTGTCTTCCCTTTCTTGGCTGTGGCTGTCTGATCAATTTTGGAGGTAGCAGTCATACTTCTAGCTAATAAAAGTGCTTAATAAATATTCAAATTTTAATATCCCGACAGAGATGATTACCTTGATAGAAAAATCTTCTGACAAAAGAGTACCAGAATCTCTATTTCAAGAATCAAAGCAGACCCATATAGACCTGATATCTATCCATACCAATAGCTTGAGAGCTTGAGTGGCACTTAACTTGTGTTTTTACAAGAAAAGTAAAAAGCTTAGCTGAAGATTACAGAAATCTATAGAGTTGAGTTGAGAAAAACAATGGTCTGGTGTAGACCTTGGGTTTCTCTTTGGACTCTCCTGATCCTTTTCTTAGCCTACATTTTTGGTATCCTTCTCCATTCTCCCCTGGATAGTGCTTGCTTTCTTCTGGGCCCTTACCATCTTCACAGTCCTCAGTCTTTGTTTATTCTCTTTTATGTTATTCTCTTTTATTCTCTTTATGTTTCCTTTCTATACAACCTTTTTTTATTACTAAGGAGAATCTGATTCTTTCCAATACATGGCAAAATACTGGCTATTTATTTACTTTATTTACTATCAGCTTATTTCCTGATGGTCCTGTGTCTTTTCCAACCCAGTGCTAGATGTCCTTTTTGGTTTTGCACTCTGCTCTTCATATTTTTTCTTTTGCATACCATACAGTGAAGAAAAAGGTAAATAAACACCTTTGTCTTTTGGAGGCAAGAGTAAATTCCAGCTGAATATAGATTCGTCGCAATGCATCACAAAGCTATTTCTGTACTACCATAGCCTGTCTATTGTAATGATTTTGGCTACAAGTAAACATAACATTTAACTAAAAGGCTGAAACAATAAGGGGGTCTATTTTCTGAGAGTGGTTGATACAGCACAAGGGTTGCTTCAATTCCTGATTAATTGATCTGTCCTCCTTTAGTCTCTACCCTGTGGATGGAAGATGGCTGCCTAAGCCATTTGGCTGAGCAGCATATCCTCACACAACTACATCCAAAAGAAGACAGAAGACAGGGAAAGAGTCCATCCCATTAGAGTGCTCTTTCTCTTTTTTTAAAATAGGGAGGAAAAGTTTTCTAAGAATATACCCCCTAGCAGATTTTTTCTTAGGTACCGTGGGCCAGGAGAGGGCTCCATGTTTCTGATCTACCTTCAGTGAAGCTGGGAAAATGAGTGAATGACTTCTATGGTGGAAGAGGACTTTATGTGTAAAGAAGAAAAAGGAGAAAAGCTGTGGGGTAGTCAACCACAGCCATTAAATACCTTCCTAAGGCGAGGCAGTCCAGGAATAGATTACATTTAATCATTTCACATTGCTGTCACATGGACCACACCTATGGTTAATATGGAGTCACAGAAAAAAAAAGAGACCTCAAGAGTTCACCTCTACTCCTCTATGGATAGATGGTTGGCTACCTCAAGCTTTCTTTTTTTAGTTGTAAAATACACATAACAAAATATACAGTTTTAACCATTTTTATGTATACAGATCAGTTGCATTAGGTACATTTATATTGTTGTGAAACCATCACCATCATTCATCTCCAGAAATAGTTCCTCTTCCTAAAATGACCCATTAAAGAATAGCTCTCTGTCCTCTCCTCCCAGCCCTTGGCAACCACCATTCTACTTTCAATCTCTATGAATTTGACTGCTCTAGATATCTCATGTAAGTACAATCACACAGTATCTGTTCATCTAGCTTAAAGATATTTGGTAACCTCTCTTAATATGCCCTTCTTCTTCCTCCACCTTCTTTTCCTCCTCTCTTCTCAAAATCCTTTCCATCCTTCACGGCTCAACACCAAGATTTTCAGTTCCTCCAGCCCATGAGGCTCTCTCTGTATTCTGGACTCAGAGTGTTCTGAGTACTTGACTTTCCCACTTTCTTGTCCCTATGTATACTGTCTTATGCCATATCTTGAGTTATTATCTTTTGTTTTAACTTTTATTTTAGGTTCAGGGGTACCTGTGAAGGTTTGTTACATAGGCAAACTCATGTCATTGGGTTTATTTTATAGATTATTTCATCACCCAGTATTAAGCCCAGTACCCAATAGTTATCTTTTCTGCTCCTCTCCTTCCTCCCACCCTCCACCTTCAAGTAGACCCCAATGTCTGTTGTGTCCTTCTTTATGTTCATGAGTTCTCATCATTTAGCCTCTACTTATAAGTAAGAACATATGGTATTTGGTTTTCTATTCCTGCATTAGTTTGCTAAGGATAATAGCCTCTAGTTCTATCCATGTTCTCACAAAAGATATTTCATTCTTTTTTTTTTATGGCTGCAGATAGTGTTCCATGGTGTATATGTACCACATTTTCTTTATCCAGTCTGTCATTGATGGGCATTTAGGTGGATTCAATTTAGGTCCTTACTATTGTAAATAGTGCTGCAATGAACATTCACATGCATATGTCTTTATGGTAGAATGATTTATATTCCTCTGGGTATATACCAGGTAATGCAATTGCTAGGTAAAATGGTAGTTCTGCTTTTAGCTCTTTGAGGAATCACTATACTGTTTTCTACAATGGTTGAACTAATTTCACTTCCACCAACAGTGTATAAGTGTTCCATTTTCTCCACAACCTTTCCTGCATCTGTTATTTTTTGACTTTTTAGTAATAACCATTCTGACTGGTATGAGATAGTATCTCATTGTGGTTTTGATTTACATTTCTTTAATGATCAGTGATATTGAGCTTTTTTCATATGTTTGTTGGCTGCATGTATATCTTATTTGGAAAAGTGTCTGTTCATGTCCTTTGCCCACTTTTTAATGGGGCTGTGTGTTTTTGTCTTGTAAATTTAAGTTTCTTATAGATGCTGAATGTTAGACTTTTGTTAGAGGCATAGTTTGCAAATATTTTCTCTCATTCTGTAGGTTGTGTATTTACTCTGTTGATAGTTTATTTTGCTGTGCAGAAGCTCTTAAATTTAATTAGATCCTACTTGTCAATTTTTGCTTTTGCTGTCATTGTTTTCTTTGTATTTGTCATAAAATCTTTTCCAATTCCTATATTCAACATGGTATTGACTAAGTTGTATTCCAGTGTTTTTATAGTTTTGATTTTTACATGTAAGTACTTAATTCATTCTGAGTTAATTTTTGTATATGGTGTGAGGAAGGGATCCAGCTTCAGTCTTCTGCATACGGCTACCCAGTTATCCTGGCACCATTTATTGAATAGGGAATCTTTTCCCCATTGCTTGTTCTTGTCAGCTTTGTTGAAGATCACGTGGTCATAGGTGTGCAGCCTTTTTTCTGGTCTCACTATTCTATTCCTTTGGTCTATTTTCCTGTTTTTGTATGAGTACCATGCTGTTTTGGTTACTGCAGCTCTGTAGCAATAGTTTGAAGTCAGGTAATGTGATGCCTCCAGCTTTGTTCTTTCTATTTATGATTGCCTTGGGTATTGGGGCTCTTTTTCGGTTCCAATAGTTTTTTTCTAGTTCTATGAAGAATGTCATTGGTAGATTGATAGAAATAATATTGAATCTGTACATTGATTTGGGCAGTATGGCCATTTTAATGATACTAATTCTTCCCATCCATGAGCATGGGATGTTTTTCCATTTGTTTGTGTCTTCTCTGATTTCTTGGAACAGTGTTTTATAATTCTCATTGTAGAAATCTTTTACCTTCCCGGTTAGCTGTATTTCTAGGTATTTTATTCTTTTTGTGGCAGTTGTGAATGGGATTGCCTTTCTGATTTGGCTCTTGGCTTGGCTGTTGGTGATGTATAGAAATGCCAGTGATTTTTGTACACTGATTTTGTGTCCTGAAGCTTTACTGAAGTTGTTCATCAGCTGAAGGAGATTTTTGGCTGAGACTGTGGGGTTTTCTAGATACAGAATCATGTCATCTACAGAGATAGTTTAACTTCCTTTCCTCTTATTTAGATGGCTTTATTTTTTTCTCCTGCCTGACTTCTCTGGCTAGAACTTCTAAGGTCATGTTAAATGGGAGCAATGAGAGAGGGTATCCTTTTCTTGTGCTAGTTTTCAAGGGGGGAATGCTTCCAGCTTTTGCCCATTCAGTATAATGTTGATTGTGGGTTTGTCATAGATGGCTTTTATTATAATGTTGATTGTGGGTTTGTCATAGATGGCTCTTATTGAAGAGGCATGTTTCTTCAATACCTAGCTTATTGAGAGTTTTTAACGTGAAAGCATGTTAAATTTTATCAGAAACCTTTTCTACATCTGTTGAGATAATCATGTGGTTTTGTCTTTAGTTCTGTTTATGTGATAAATCACATTTATTAATTTGTGTATGTTGAATCAACCTCACATCCCTGGGATGAAGCCTACTTGATTGTGGTGGATTAGCTTTTTGATGGGCTGCTGGATTGGACCAAATGGATCTTATAGACCTCTACAGAATTCTCCACCACAAAACAACAGACTGTACATTCTTACCATCACCACATGGCACATACTCTAAAATTGACCACATAATTGGACATAAAACAATCCTCAGCATATGCAAAAACCCCCAAAACCATACCAAAAGTACTCTCAGATCACAGTGTGATAAAAATAGAAGTCAGGACAAAGAAAATAGCTCAAAACCATACAATGACATGGAAATTAAGCAACATGCTCCTGTATGACTTTTGGATAAATAATGAAATTAAGGCAGAAGTCAAGTTCTTTGAAAATAATGAGAACAAAGATACAACATACCAGTATCTCCAGGACACACCTAAATCAGTATTAAGAGGGAAATTCATAGCAATAAATGCCCACATCAATAGGTTAGAAAGATTTCAAATTAGCAACCTAATATTACAACTGAGAGAACTAGAGAAGCCCGAACAAATCAATCCCAGAGCTAATAGATGACAAGAAATCATCAAAATCAGAGCTGAGCTAAAGGAAATTGAGACACCAAAAGCCATTTAAATGATCAATAAATCCAGGACTTGGTTTTCTGAAAAAAATTAATAAGATAAATAGGCCACTAGCTAGACCAATAGAAAAGAAAAGAGAGAAGATCCAAATAAACACTATTAGAAATGATGAAGGCAATGTTACTACAGATCCCACAGAAGTAAAAATGACTATCAGAAACTACCACAAATACCTCTGTGCACATGAACTAGAAAACCTAGAAGAGATCAAATAAACTCCTAGACACATACACCCTTCCAAGACTGAACCAAGAAGAAACTGATGCTTGAACAGAACAATGACAAGCTCTGAAGCTGAATCAGTAATAAATAGCCTACCAACAACAACAAAAGACCAGGACCTGATGGATTCACAGCCAAATTCTACCAGATGTACAAAGAAGACATTTCTTACCATTCTTAGAGAAATTATTCCAAAAAATTGAGGAGAAGGTACTCCTCCCTAACTCATTCTGAGGCCAGCATAATCCAGATACCAAAACTTGGCAGATACAACAAAAAAAAAGAAAACTTCAGGTCAATATCCTTGACCATTGATGCAAAAATCTTCAACAAAATACTTGCAAACCAAATCCAGAAGCACATCAAAGGAGTTTTTATCTTATATTACGTATCCTTTTGTGAGTGAATGTCTTATCTTTACAACTAGATTAGGACCTCTTGTAGAGCATAGACTATATGCATCTTACTTTTCTTTCTGTCCTCCACAACCCAAGCCTTCTACACAACAGTCACTCAATAAATAGTTGTCAAGTTTCATGCTTTCTTTAGGAAATCTGCATAAATTACCTTTATAACAAAGATGTTTTGTCTTAAGTATGATCATGCTATTTGGTGTCGAAACGTTAAGCCATTTTATTTCTTTTTTTTGATTTTCCCTAAGATGGAGAACAAATGTCCAGTGTCCTCCTTAAGCCTGCGGATATACTTGAGGTAGGTTAATGTGTCACTGTAGCTTTCAGTTTTCTAGGTTAAGCCAAGATAATGGGGCAGAACCACTATACTTACACAACCCCTTTTCCTAAGAAATTCATACTATTTCCTTTAAATTAAGATCATGTTTTTTTTGTGTGTGTGGTTACAAGACAGCAAATGTTTGACAAACCAGGGAAGATTCTCTCTTCAGTAGAAAAAGGTCTTGAGCCTCTGGCAAGCTTTTATTTTTTACAAACACTCACTTGGAGGCTGCTTAATATCTGCTGAAACCGTGATGATTGACACACACACACACACACACACACACACACACACACCTGATGTACACTCTAACCAAGGATTGTAATTTTGTGTATTTAAAATTTTAGATTTAGCAAGGGCTAGATGTGGCTTAGCCTCTCAGTATTGCTGATTAAGTGACTAAGGATTTTAGCAACTAGGAATTTGTAATGATGAAATATTGTTCTGTTAATACTAGCAAATTTAACTAAAGTATTTCTAAGGAATGGTGATTATGGATATATTCTAACCCACTTTGCTCTTTTCAACATGTAGCAAAAGGCATGAAACTCAAACCACTGGGGAGCGCATGAAGAAGCTGGGGCTGTAGGCTGCATGCTTTCGTAAACATGTCCAGCTCCCTGCTCTGATGATGTGTCTGCTGATATGAGGGAGCAGATGAATCTTCTCACTTAAAATATCCTGTAATATCAAGAAAATCTAATTGAACCCCAGAAAATTTACAAGTTAGTTGGATGTATTAATTAATATTGGCTTGTTGAACTGGCTTGTTGAGGGGTGTCAGGGACCCTTCTTTCCTTTTGAAAAACCATAGAAATAACACACCGGGGCTGGGCATGGTGGCTCATGCCTGTAATCTCAGCACTTTGGGAGGTTGAGGTGGGTGGATCACCTGAGGTCAGAAGTTCGAGACCAGCCTGGCCAACATAGTGAAACTCTGTCTCTACTAAAAATACAAAAAAATTAGCTGGGAGTGGTGGCAGGCGCCTGTAATCCTAGCTACTTGGGAGGCTGAGGCAGGAGAATCGCTTGAACCCAGGAGGCAGAGGTTGCAGTGAGCAGAGATTGCACCATTGCACTCCAGCCTGGGTGACAAGAATGAAACTCTGTCTCAAAAAAAAAAAAAAAGCCTGGCACAGTGGCTAACGCCTGTAGTCCCAGCATTTTGGGAGGCTGAGGTGGGCGGATCACATGAGGTCATGAGTTCGGGACCAGCCTTACCAACATGGTGAAACCCCGTCTCTACTAAAAATAAAAAAAAATTAGCCAGGCATAGTGGTGCATGCCTGTAATCACAACTATTCAGGAGGCTGAGGCAGGAGAATTGCTTGAACCTGAGAGTCAGAGGTTGCGGTGAGCCGAGATTGCGCTGTTGCACTCCAGCCTGAGCAACAAGAGTGAAACTCCAAAAAAAAGAAAGAAAGAAGGAAGGAAAGAACATACTGGGGTGAATGGAGGATTACACCCAAGGCAGCTGGGTGAAAAACTCTGTATATTTCATGAGCTTTTCTTTTGGTTTGATTGTATTTTTAAAGATTTGGGAAAAATTATGACATGTTAAACCTGCTTCAGATTGGTTTATCAAACACTCACATAGTAATATAATAATTGTAATGACAATAATTTCTAGTTTGTGTAAAACAGTTTTTATTGGATTCCTAATGTTAAAGTTGGGAGGGGCTGGTAAGCGTTTTGGTAGAAAAGAGTCATTTCATCAATTAGAAGAAAGATTGTCTTGGGACATATGGCATTTGGAAGTGAAGTATTTGATCCTAGAGTTTTGGCTGGTCATAAAGGAAAGCTTTTAGAAGTAAAAAAGAAAAGATGTTTCTTGGTGAAAAAACAGGGTAGAAGGGACATTTGGAGTAGGAAATAAGAATGATAAGAAGAAAAATAACATTTTATCTTCGATAAGAGCAAGTTGACAGTTATGGTGTTTTTTATTCTATTTTGAAGTTCTAGAACCAATGCAGCCTCCCAAAGGAACTGCAAACGAGCCAGCCATTTTCATATTTACACTGATTTGTTCATCTATTTGCTGTCCGTTTATCATTTGTCCAAAATCATTTGTTTTATTTCATGCACTAGGGCTATGATGACAAATAAGTTCTTCACCTGGAGGAACTACACTCTGCTGGAGCAAGGCTTACATAAATGGGGATTAGGGTATACCTGGCAGAGGTTATACTAGATCCAATAACAGATATCTGTGGACATACAGAGAAAAGGCCGCCCCTCTGGGTTGCTGAAAAAGATTCACAGAAAGTGATATTTGAAGTGGGTTTTGAAGGATGAGTGCATTCATCAGGTTAAACTGTTGAGAAAGGAAAGCCCACTAGGGGACAGGCCTGTGTGAAAGCACTGAGGTATGACTGAGAACAGGGAAGGTGGTGAGGTGGTGGGTGGAGGACCCAGTACAGAACCATGGGAGAGGTGATGGGGAAGAGTGAAATTGAAACTGTAGGGCACCAGGCCATCGTACTCCATGCATCCCAACTCAAGCGCCAGAAGGCACAACCCCAACCCATGGGCAGCAGCCCCTACTGCCAACACAGATGCATATGCACACACACATACACACACACACACCACACACACACACACACACACACATATATACCACACACTCCACCACACACACACCCCTCCCACACATACACCATGCACCCTGCCAGCCCACCCCACATCCCACCACACACACAGATACACATACCCTACTTCACACCCCCTCACACCCATCCTCCAACCAAACACACATCTCACGCATCCCACTACATACCCCACCCCGCACATACCTCACCATACACACACACCCACCCCCCAGCAAACACACATACTTCACGACCACCCCACACAACCCCATACCCTTCATACCACCACACCCCCACACCACTTCACACACACCACACACACACACACACACACACACAGACACCTCCCATATATACCTCACCACACATATTCTACACCCACCCCACACACACTCTCCTGCCCACACATATCCCACCCTACCACACCCCCCTACGGTAGCCAGTTTTTCCAACACCACACATACCCCTCCACACAACCCACCACACACCCCCCAAATCCTGCAACACCACACACACCCCATCACACACCCCACACATCCCACCACATACCCTCATGCCCTACCACACACACACACACACAGACACACACTACCACCACACCCTCAGTAATCCACCACACATCCCACACTTCACAACTGACCACACACACTCTCCTCCCAACACACCTCACCTCCTCTCTCACACACACACGCACACACACACACACACCATATAGCCCCCTAACCCACATAAAGGAACTGTTGTTTTGGTTCCCCACATACAGGAACTGTTGTTTTGGCTGATCTCCTGAGAAAGCAGAGTTGACTCTGGGCTGCATCCTGCAGAGCACAGCACAGGGTCCTAGGAACACTGTAAGGAACTTTGGTAAGGGGGATCCAGCACTTTTTTTTTTTTTTAATTATACTTTAAGTTCCGAGTTACATGTGCAGAACGTGCAGGTTTGTTACATAGGTATACACATGCCATAGTGGTTTGCTGCACCCATCAACCTGTCATCTACATTAAGTATTTCTCCTAATGCTATCCCTCTCCTAGCCCCCTACCTCCTGACAGGCTCAAGTGTATGATGTTCCCCTCCCTATGTCCATGTGTTCTCATTGTTCAATTCCCACTTATGAGTGAGAATATGCAGTGTTTGGTTTTCTGTTCCTGTATTACTTTGCTGAGAATGATGGTTTCGTCCCTGCAAAGGACATGAACTCATCCTTTTTTATGGCTGCATAGTATTCCATGGTGTATATGTGCCACATTTTCTTCATCCAGTCTATCATTGATGGGCATTTGGGTTGGTTCCAAGTCTTTGCTTTTGTGAATAGTGCTGCAATAAACATACATGTGCATGTATCTTTATAGTAGAATAATTTATAATCCTTTGGGTATATACTCAGTAATGGGATTACTGGGTCAAATGGTATTTCTGGTTCTAGATCCTTAAGGAATTGCCACACTGTCTTCAACAATGGTTGAACTAATTACACTCTCACCAACAGTGTAAAAGTGTTCCTATTTCTCCCCATCCTCTCCAGCATCTGTTGTTTCTTGACTTTTTAATGATAGCCATTCTAACTGGCATGAGATGGCATTTCTTTGTGGTTTTGATCTGCATTTTTCTAATGACCAGTGATGATGAGCTTTTTTTCGTGTGTTTGTTGGCCACATAAATGTCTTCTTTTGAAAAGTGTCTGTTCATTTCCTTTTCCCACTTTTTGATGAGGTTGCTTGTTTTTTCTCATAAATTTGTTTAAGTTCTTTGTAGATTCTGGATATTAGCGCTTTGTCAGATGGATAGATTGCAAACATTTTCTCCTATTCTCCTATTCATTCTCATGATAGTTTCTTTTGCTGTGCAGAAGCTCTTCCATTTAATTAGATCCCATTGGTCCATTTTGGCTTTTGTTGCCATTGCTTTTGGTGTTTTATTCATGAAGTCTTTGTCCATGCCTATATCCTGAATGGTATTGCCTAGGTTTTCTTCTAGGGTTTTTATGGTTTTAGGTCTTACGTTTAAATCTTTAATCCATCTTGAGTTAATTTTTTTATAAAGTGTAAGGAAGGGGTCCAGTTTTCTGCATATGGCTAGCCAGTTTTCCCAACACCATTTATTAAATAAGAAATCCTTTTCCCATTGCTTGTTTTTGTTAGGTTTGTTAAAGATTGTTGTAGATGTGTGGTGTTATTTCTGAGGCCTCTGTTCTCTTCCATTGGTCTATATATCTGTTTTGGTACCAGTACATGCTGTTTTGGTTACTGTAGCCATGTAGTATAGTTTGAAATCAGGTAGCGTGATGTCTCCAGCTTTATTCTTTTTGCTTAGAATTGTCTTGGCTATGCAGGCTCTTTTTTGGTTCCATATGAAATTTAAAATAGTTTTTTCTAGTTCTGTGAAGAAAGTAAATGGTAGCTTGATGGGGATAGTGTTGAATCTATAAATTACTTTGGGCAGTATGGCCATTTTCACGATATTGATTCTTTTTTCATTTGTTTGTGTCCTCTCTTATTTCCTTGAGCAGTGGTTTGTAGTTCTCCTTGAAGAGGTTCTTTACATCCTTTGTTAGTTGTATCCCTGGGTATTTTATTCTCTTTGAAGCAATTGTGAATGGGAATTCACTCATGATTTGGCTCTCTGTCTGCTATTGGTGTATAGCATTGCTTGTGATTTTTGCACATTGATTTTGTAGCCTGAGACTTTGCTGAAGTTGCTATCCAGCTTAAGGAGATTTGGGGCTGACACGATGGGGTTTTTTGAATATACAATCATGTCATCTGCTAACAGAGACAATTGGAATTCCTCTCTACCTATTTCAGTACCCTTTATTTCTTTCTCTTGCCTGATTGCCCTGGCCAGCACTTCCAATACTATGTTGAATAGGAGTGCTGAGAGAGGGCATCCTTGTCTTGCCAGCATTGGTTTTTAAACATGATAATGCCACACACATCGTCTGTAGAGTTCATTGTGTCAGGACTAGGTCTAACTTGTACACTGCTCCTCTGTGCCTAGCACAGTGCTGGCATATAGAAGGTCCTCCTTATACATTTGCTGCATTAATAAATGAAGTAAATAAATAAGGCAATGTGGAGAAAGGACTAGCATGGAAGGAAACTATTGTCAGTTCAGAGGCTCTTACAAGAATCTAGGTGAGTGACCACAGTGGGATTGGAGAGGAAGAGCCAGAATGTAGACCAGCACTCTCTAACAGAACTTTCTGCGATGATGGAAACATTCTATTCTACACTGTCCATTATGCAAACCACCAGACACACATGGCCCTTGAGCACTTGAAATGTGGCTGGTGAGGCTGAGGGACTGAATTTTTACTTTTAATTACTTTAAATTTAAATAGCCACATGTGACTAATGGCTACCACATTGAACAGCACATTTCTAGAGTTTCTGTGGCAGAATCAAATAACTTGTGACAATCTGGATTGATTCATTAATTGAATCAATAAATATTTATCGATTGTTTACTTTGTTCTGCAGTGAAAAAGTGTGTGGCAATAGGGTGTGGCATGCCAGGGTGTTTAGACTTTGTGAGGTGCTTGGTAAAGGAGACCCAAAACCAGTGTTTTTTTTTTTGAGACAGAGTCTCAGTCCGTCACCAGGCGCCAGGTTGGAGTGCAATGGCACGACCTCGGCTCACTGCAACCTCCGCCTCCCAGGTTCAAGCAATTCTCCTGCCTCAGCCTCCTGAGTAGCTGGGACTACAGGTGCACGCCACCACGCCCAGCTAATTTTTTGGTATTTTTAGTAAGATGGGGTTTCACCATGTTGGCCAGGATGGTCTCAATCTCTTGACCTCGTGATCTGCCTGCCTCGGCCTCCCAAAGTGCTGGGATTACAGGTTTGAGCCACCACGCCCGGCCAACACCAGTGTTTAAGCATGAGCAGAGCAGGTGATATAATTTCCCTCTAGAGCTGACATTCTCTTGGGAAGGAGGGAAGGAAGGAAAGAAGAGAGAGAGAAAAAAGAAAGTTACATGAAGAAAATGAAAACAAGTGATATAATGAGTGAAGGAGAGAGGACAAGCTATTTTAGCAGGATTGGTCAAGGAAATCATCTCTGAAAGGTGACAAATTGAGAGCTGAATAATGCAGAAGTTATGTGGATTAAGAAAAGTAAAAACAAAGAAAACCTCACAACAAGAACCAAAATAATCATTGATGAGAGAAAGCAATAAAATTCATCCTGAAGACACTGGCTGCAAGAAGGGACCTATTCCATCTGCATGTCAACGTCACTCACTTCCTTTCTCCAGAAAGGAAACTGAAGCCCAGAGAGGTAAAGAGACTTACCTAAGGCCACACAGCTAATTAATAACATAGTTGGCAAAAGACTCTTCACCTCCTGACTTCCAACTCCACTCCCTACTAGGCAAGTATCTCTCAGCATCTCAAATTTCATTTTCTTATTAGTAAAATGAATTATTGTTAGAAATGAAAAAAATGTAACAGAGACAAGGTGCTAAAAATGGTAGCTATTTTCATTTTTGGATTTGTTCTAATTGTATAATGTGCCTCTCAAGTAATTAACTTATTATTTTAATAATATAAAAGTATTAATATAATTAATAATTATGTATAATATAATTAATATAATACAGGACTTTAGTAACTTGATAATACTAAAAGCCTGAGAGAGGCAATGAGCATTCAAGTTCTGACTTTTTCTTAGTCATCATTGTCTGGGGTAAATCTTAGCACTGGACCTTTGCAGTCAACCTCCAGTACCACCTGCCATTCGCCTGGAGGCAGCTTCTGGAGCTCTTCAAACGTTGTCAGAGAGGGAATAACCATCCCCCACACTGCTGACCCGGAAACCCCCACCTTAGTAAGTGGTGGCATGTATCACAGTCCTAGGATGCTTCTGAGGAGAGAGATATGAGGCTGTGATTTTCCCAACAGACACAGCTGTCATCAAACTCTTTATGGAAAGCTGCTGTAGACAGGGGCTGAAAAGAAGATGAAGGCTTTAACAGGATGTGAAATTGCAGTGATAACAAGAGAGCACTAAAAGCATATGGCACTGGAAAGGATTTCTGCATCCAAATTGAGAATCAGACCTTCATTTGGTTAGTCATCATTTTACCCCTACTACACCTCTGCTCTCTGAGCTGGTATTTTTAAATATTCAGATAGGACAAACAAGGTGATAAACGAGGTCATGGCTTTGCCAGAGGGACAGTCAGTGCTGGAATATAAACGTTGGCTCTCCTTGACTTCTCCATGTCATTTGCCTTTTCTGGCCACATCTTTGGGTCTCAACCTGGGGTCTTGGACTATGATCCCATGCTCTAGCCATTCTGCTGTGTTGCATCTGAGTTTGGTGTCTATAGAGCCACTGGTGCAATAATTGTTAGTTGAGTGTTTGATCTGACTTTTGCATGATCCCCAGAGTAACAGTGAAAATGAGGGGTTGCATGTGAGTGACCTGAGAGCCATGTCTGAGGCTCACTGCCCATGGCACATGACCTCACTGTTCCAATACCACCTGGTCAGGGCCAGGACCCTCTCCCCAGCTGGAGCACCCATCATTCCTGAGTAGCACAAAGATTCATCAGGATAATGCCTCTGTGCCTTTCAGACCTCCCATGTTCACCAACGTACCTTTCAGTGAACATAGTAGCATACAAATAACTGCAGAGGTAGAAGGATCCAAGTCCTTGGCCCAAATCTAGCAGGTTTAGATACCAGATCTTGCTCTACCACTTAGTTCACTATATGATCTTAGGCAAATTACTTAATTTATCTAGACCCCTATTTCTTCAAATGTGAATGTGGAATATTATCTATCTCATAGAGGTCCAAGAATCAAAAAAATTATTGTATATGAAAATGCTTTGAAAAATAGAAAGCACTATTCAAGTAAGTACAGGTATTATTCAGTAGTCTACATAAACAGTAGGGAATTTTTTGTAGAAAAAGTAAAACTTAATAAATATTAAATTATATTCATATCATTTTCATCCATCATCCATCCATCCACCCATCCATCCATACATACATACATACATTCATTCAGTAAAGTTGTATTAGACAACCATTCTGGGGCAGGCACTGTATCGGTGTTAGGTAGATACATGATTGTGAACAGCCAAGATATTATTCCTTATATTAGTCAGGGTTCTCCAGAAAAACAAAACTAAAGAGAAATACATATCTCAAAAGGAGATTTATTAGAAGTAATTAGCTCATGTGATTATGAATGGGGCAAGTCCTGAGATATGCAGGATGAGTCAACAAGTTGGAAACCCAGGAAACTGATGGTTTAGTTCCAGTCTAACCTGGTGACCTAAAAACCAGGATTGATGGTGTAGCTGAAGGCCAGCAGGTTCAAGACCCAGGAAGCACCAGTGTTTCAGGTTGAGTCTGAAGGCAAGATAAAAAAGCCAGTGATGCAGTTCAAAGGCAGTCAGGCAGGAAGAATTCTCTCTTACCTGGGGTAGTCGGCCTTTTGTTCTATGCAGGCCTGCACTTGGTTAGATGGGGCCTGTCACATTAGGGAGGGCACTCTGCTTTACTCAGTCTGCCAATTTCAATGTTAATCTCATCTAAAACACCCTCACAGAAACACCCAGAGTAATGTTTCACCAAATACCTGGGCCCTCCCTCAGTCTGATGAAGTTGGCACATAAAACTAATCATCACCTTCCTCATGGAGCTTACTGACCATTGGGGAGAGAAGGACATAGTAAAGCAATAATCATGCAAACAAATTTTTAATGAGAAAGCGTGCTGAGTGCTATGAAGGAAAAAGTGCAGGCTCCTTGGAGTGATGATAACACTGGTGGCACATAAACATGAAACTTTAGTTGACTTGACTGATGTGGGGCAAGGGGAGTACATAGGGCACCTTCAGATAGGAGAGCATTCAGCAAATCCAAAGATCCAATGTTCCAGTGTGGCTGGAACATAGCAAAGAAGAGGGATTATCTTGCCAATGTGAGCAGACAGAGGGAAGGTCACAGACAACTCCTAGGGTTCTGCTATGAGAAGGCTGAAAAGTTTGAGGCTAATGAAGGAGGTAATTGAAATACAAATTGCCAAACTGAGAGAATGACTTTACTAATGAAATGTAATAATATGGTTGTGTGGTCTATTTAAGTTGAGGTAGAATAAATTCATAAACTCTAATCTCTCAGGTTGCAAGATTTTTATAGCATTTTGTTTGACAATTTGATGGAGACATATAAATTAATTTTAATATTGATTATTTGGACTTTCCACTTCATACTGTTTGGCATGAATATTTCTACATGTTTGTATTCCATAATCTTGTTATTTTTAATGCTGTGTAGTATTCCATGATGGTTTCCATGATGTTATTTCTGGCCCTTCTACACACTCCTGTGGCTTTTAATTCTGTACACTGTTTTTCTGAAAAATAGTTCTGCTGAGAGTATCTTTTGGAACAGTGTTATTTTCTTATGAGCTATTCTCTTAAGTTGCATCCCCTCATGGATTGCTTGTCTATGCATCACAGTCACTCCAGCACACAGCGTCTGTGGTGTGGTGCTTTGTTTGTCTTGCCTAGATGTGAGAAATTCCCATGGCACCAGCTGCTGCTGGGGAGTTGGCTGGGGAGGGGTAGTGGCAGGCAGGAAGAGGATGACCCTCATTAGGAGTTCAGAGAACGGGGGCTATTGTGTTACTGTACTGTATCCTCCAGGATGTGGCCTCTATGAGTGGTTTGTTCTGCACTGAGAACCTCCGTGGCCTTAGCCTAACAGGGAGCTTATTCTCCTCCCCACCTTTGTCACCTCACCCAAGGGCCTATTAAGTTCCCAGTAAGTGTTGTTATATGTGGAACAAAGGATATGTGAGGCAGTGGCGATAACATAAATGATTGTTCATAAGTCTCTGGACTGTCATTAAATGAAAGTTATGATTACATCATCTAAGGCAAATGATTCCCTGGTTGCCATCATTTTTGTTTATTCATTTATTTAACATATTCATTCTTAATGTCTACATATTACTGAGAAATCAGTCAGGGACCAGCTCATCAAACCAAGCAGGTATCAGGGAAGTTTATACATCTCTTCCTTGCCTGATCATAGCACACCCACTCATTTGATCAAGTGTTTCTCTTAAGCACTTAGTATTTTTAACACTGGCCAAAAAGTTAATGGAACAAAACAGAGTAACTGAACTCATTTGAGTTGGGTCAAGGAGAAAGTTTAAATTCGGTTCTCTAGGGAAAAAAATTCTATTTCCTGTGTCAAACATAATATCATACAGTAATAATTTAGTCTAATGTTCTTGACAATTGGAGAATAAGTTCCAAAGGATTTCGCTATCTTATCAAAGCAAAGAAAGACAAATACGGAACATAATAACCATTTTGTCCTCTTACCCACAAAAGGCGTGTAGGAGAGGAGACAGGTTCCTGCCAGAATCTTAGCCATTTTGGTCAGAACCATCATCACTGATGGCAGCGATGTCTGTAGTTAATAACAGCAATGATAGTAACATGTAAAAACCATGGAGTGTTAACTGTATGCTAGGCACAGTGCTTTACATTGTATCTTTACCTCACTCCCATGAAGGGGGCTTTCTCAACATCACAAAGCTAGTGAGTGACGGACTCAAGATTCAAAGAGTGGACCCAAAGCTGGTGCTCCTAATCTCTCTCTACCCTGGTGATACAGTGGCTGGAAGCAGTGTGGGGTGGCAGGACAAACCCACACCAAGGGGTCAGAGCATTACATTGAGAAGCACATGCCATGTTAGCCTTGAATCTGTTAGGTAAATGGAATTAAGTTACATAATAATAATAATAATTATTATTATTATTATATTGAGACAAGGTCTTGCTCTGTCACCCAGCTGGAGTGCAGTGGTGTCATCTTGGCTCACTGCAACCTACACCTCCCAGATTCAAGTGATTCTCCTGCTTCAGCCTTCTGAGTAGCTAGGATTACAGGTATGTACCACCACACCTGGCTAATTTCTTATTTTTAGTAGAGATAAGGTTTCATCATTGTTGGCTAGGCTGGTCTTGAATCCTGACCTCAGTGGATCCACATGCCTCAGCCTCCCAAAGTGCTGGGATTACAGGTGCGATCCACCATGCCCAGCCCATATAAACTTCTTCATGTTCCATTTTCTATAAAGCAGAAGAGATGCTTATGTTTTTAAACTCCCATTGTGGGCATGCTAGATAAGTGTGGAAGTTCTTTGACAACCAGCCATAAAGTCCTACAGACATCTCAGGATTTGTTATTTTGCATTGTGATTGCTCTGATGATGATGTGACAAGATTCTTATACTTAAAATATGAGACATGCAACAGCTGCTCTGTAGTGAGGTTACTCCAGTGGGTTAAATTCAAATGTCTCATGCAGTGGAGTTGCCTTTCAAAATGAGTCATCTGATATGCTGATGTGCCAGGGAATCAGATACTTCACAGTCAGGAAGCAGCAGGAATCATATGTGTTTTGTATGTGACATGACTGATGTGGTGACAGAAAAATCCAAAGCATCAGCAGGCTCTCTAAACAAAGCTCCTTCTAGGAAAACTGATCACTGTGGCAGGCTTCCTCCAGTTACCGCAGGCTGGGAATTGACCATAAGAGATCATGATATAGGTTCTAGAACAAGACTGAGGGGTGGAACAGGAGTCAGGTGGTCTTCAGAGTGTTCTTATTGACATTAGACCAACCAAGCCCCCACCATCCTTTGAGCAATCAGCATGTCTCAGGTCTTGGGATTCTAGATGTTGGAATACATGGCATAACTGGTCCAGGTAGCAGGACATGGAGGCCAAGGAGGAAAATTTCATCTGTACTTTACATAAACCCAGTAGACTGGTGGTTTCAAACTCCAGAGAGACTAAAATCCAACTGTTGGGTGCTACACTCACTACCGGGTGATGGGATTATTCATATCTGAAACCTCAGCATCATGCAATATACTCATGTAACAAACCTACACATGTACCCCTGAATCTAAAATAAAAGTTGAAATTTTTTTTTAAATTATTCGACACATGGACACAGGGAGGGGACCATCACACACTGGGATTTGTTGGCGGGTGGGGGACTAGGGGAGGGATAGCAGGAGGTGGGGAGATTGGGGAGAGATAACGTTAGGAGAAATATCTAATGTAGGTGATGGGGGATGGAGGCAGCAAATCGCCATGGCATGTGTATACCTATGTAAGATCCTGCAAGATCCACACATGTACCCCAGAACTTAAAGTAAAATAAAATTTAAAAATTGTTCAAATGCAGATTTCTGGTCTCCATTCCCAGAGTTCTCTATTCCACTTGTTTAGGGTGGGGACCAATAATCTATGTTCAACAAGCCCTTCAAGTGACTTTGATGCAGATAATGTATAATTTCCATTTTCAGGAAATAAAATGTAGTAGATAGCAGACGGACTCTGGATGAGAGTGACCATAATAAAAACCAAAAAGCTAACATGTATTGAGCATTTACTATGAACTAGGTACTCTTGAAAGTGCTGTACAGCAATTAACTAATTCTCACTGCCATCCATGAGCTATCCACTAATATTTCCTCCATTTTACAAACAGAAGACACTGGCACCTGTGATATCATGTCCTGGTTTCCTGGTAAAATGTAAAAGTTTGAATGTGTCAGAAGAATTTTATAAGGTATGGGTAGATTGCTCAAATTTCACCTAGAGGGATAGCATATATTCCCATCACTCTAGTGTTATAATGTAGCCTGATTCTCATATGAAAAATTCACAGCATCCTGGTGGCTTAGGGCAGAGATGAAGCTTAGGAGAAATTGTCCACTGTTGCATCTATCTCAGAGAGTACAAACTTTGAGACTGGAAGACATGAACTCCAATTATTTCTTGCCCTCTAAATACTGAAATTGCCCTTACCCCAACCTTCTGTTTGGCTGGGATTTGTTGAAATGCTGCAAGCCTCAGCTTGCTAATCAGGTTTAAAGGAAAAAAAAGATTTTAAGCCTCTACTAATTAAAGCTCTAATGCTAACCATCTATAACCAGTTAACCATCATGACCAGTTAGCTCACTTAATTAGAGCCCATTGACAATAAGAGTGAACTCATCAAACCTAACATTTACTTTCTATTACAAAAGAATTTATTTGAATCTCTCTTCCTTGGCTAAGAAGAATGAAGAAGCAGGAGACTTGGGGGACCCCTTAACTGGAGATAATTACTGGGGGGGGGGCAAATCAGTCAGCACAAAGAGGAGGTAATATTTGAATGGTTGGATAGAAATATTCCTTGTTGATTTATTATTCATGTACTTTGATTTAAAGAACCTTGAAGTTGCCTGAACATTGTTTAAAATTTTGGAGCTCCAGAATTCCAGATTTATGTTTCTAAGTGTGACTGCTAAGATGTTCCATTTGGTTCTTCAGCTAGTATCCCTTCCCTAAAACATCTCCCAAACCAACCCCATCGTATTCCCCACCAAATCTCTCTTCTCTGGATGACGCTATTTCTATTCCTGATCACACCATTCTCCCAGTTCTGGTTCAGAAACACAGCCATCTTTGAATCCACCCTCCCCAGAGAGTTAGTTTTAAGAGAAATTCACATGTTTTCTCAGGTCAGCTTTTGCTCTTCCAGCAAAAAAAGCATCACTATCACCCACAGTTCAATCCATTTTCATCTTGTGGGGTCTGGACCACATTCTGGAGCTTTCCTGACCAGCATCTTCTTCTTTTGTCCTACAGCTTCTTCTTCCTATAATCGCTCTGCCATATTGAAATGTCATTCTTCAGCTCAGACTTTCTCTGTGATTTTTATTGCCCCCTAAAGAAAGTTCAAATTTACTAAACTCAAAATCTGGTGTACAAGTCCTTCTATAATCTTTTCCTGTACTATTTGTCTAGGCTTGCTTTCTATTAAGTCTTTAAAAACTTTTTACTACTCACAGGGCTGACTTACCCATCAGATACAGGAAGTACAGCACCTAGTTCCCACAATGCTTTTGGAGGTCCAGGATATTTTAATTTCTTTTTCAATCAAAAGAAAAAAGAACACAATCCAAATTGGATTGTATTCATAATTATACCAACATAGTTATAAAACATAATTTTAATATTTTTTGGACAAACAGATCCATAAAGCAAAAGTATCCAAGTCCCATGGAAGTCATATGACTTCCCCCTGCAATAGAAAATATAAATTGAATAAACGAACTTTGGTGAAAGATTTAAAGACAAGTAATAAAGTATGCATCATTACATGTAAAATAAATAAATAAATCCATCAACTTTGTCTCAAAAAATGTTTGACTTTCATTTGTTCATTAGTAACTCAACTATTCACTCATTCAATCAACTAATATCAATTGCACTCATTTTTCAAGCACTAAACAATCAGTCCTGGTCTCTGTTATCAGAGACTTTTGATGCTACCTTTGGAGTCAGACAAGCAGACAGACATATCAACAAAATAATTATAAATTATGACACACTGTGATGGGAAAGAAGGAGGCAGAGAGAGAGGACATTGGCAGGAAGGAGTCCTACTGTAGATGTGGTAGGCAAAGAAGGACCTTTGTAAGAAGCTGACACATGACCTCAGAGTTGAAGGTATGAGAAAGAGCTGGCCCTCCAGAGAGAAGTGGGAAGAGCACTCCAGCAGAATCTCTGGGGGAGACCTGGACATCTGGGTCGTTGCTCTGCTTTCTGGGTGCTTCTGATGAAGGAGGAGCCCCTGCTCTTGATCTTATCCACAAATACAGTATAAGTTCTTCATTTCCATGGTTTTGTTCATGCTGCTCCCTCGCCCTAGAATTTCTTCTCCTCTGCCTCCCTTTCTGTATTTTACAAACCGTATTCATCTTCTAAGACCCTGTTTAAATGCCACCACCAAGCCACTCTCCTGTCCACCTCCACCATCCACCTCCTTCCTCTCCATTGAAGCCCCCACTCTGGTGCGTAGCATTTGTCATCCCCTGCCCTCTTCTTCCATATGTTTTATCTCCACTACTTGGTGGCAATTTCTTGGAGGTAAAGACTGTGTTTTATATCTTAGCATTCCTTGAAGCACCTCCACAGTGACCTTCACACATTAGAAATTTAGTAAAAATTTTCTGGACATATGAAAAATGAATGCGTCCATGATTCCAAGGCACACTATGTATTCACACCATATTCTTGCAATCTTTCCCTTATTTCCTTTGCAGACAAGTGCAGCTATGACTGCTGCTGGGACCACGATACTGTGATGAGACTTTGCATATTTTAAAGGATGCTGAGAGAGGAGGAGGAATGATAAATGAGCTCGGGAAGATGTGATGTCTTCTGTAATGACAGTAATAGATGGAATACAGAATTCAGCTCCAATACTTAGGGTTGGAAACTAAACATAAACAAGCAGCCAAGGAAAATGAAAAGGGAATGTGTGTGTGTGTGTGTGTGTGTGTGTGTGTGTGTGTAGGTGTGTGTGTGTGTGTGTGTGTGTGTGTGTGTGTGTGTGTGTGTGTGTATGTAGGTGTGGTGAGAGTATATGAAATACATGAAAAGATAAAAATCCAGATGCTGCTAAAGGGACAAACATGTAGGAATTTTACATTAGGGTTCTTCTGGTTTTCCTTTCTTGCCTTATTAAAATTTAATGAGAAACAAGTCTCCAGAGATTTTTACAGTCTGAGAGACCACTGGCAAAACAACAATCTTAGCATTATAGGTGGTCCCCCAGCAGGATCTAAATCAGAGCCTTCCTAGTGAACTGTCAGGCCAGGTGCAGCTGTAGACAATGCATCTTCCGGAGTGGGGTGAAGCAATTTGATGGACTGGTAATGCAACCGGAGATAGAAGGAAATCGTGTTCTCATTAAAGCATGGAGGGTCTTTTAAAAACATTTTTAGGCCAGGCACAGTGGCTCACACCTATAATCCCGGAGCTTTGGGTGGCTGAAGCCTTCCAAAAGGAGGATTCCTTGAGGCCAGAATTTCTAGACCAGCCTGGCCTAACATAGCGAGACCCTCTCTCTACAAAAAATAAAAATTAATTAGCCAGGCAGGTAGCAAGCACCTGTAGGCCCAGCTACTCAGGAGGCTAAGGCAGGAGGATCACTTAAACCCAAGAATTTGAGGTTGCAGTAAGCTATGATCGTGCCATTGCACTCCAGCCTGGTTGACAGAGTGAGACTTCAATTCTTAAAAAAAAAAAAAATTGTGTTATGCTCTTGGTTGCTGGGTTTTAGAAGAAGGTTCTCAAGGTGGCAAGCCAGAGACGTTCCATTCTATTTGTCAGAAATGCAAAAGAATGGAGCAAAATTCCAAAGATAAAGTGAAAAATATGACAATCAGGATAGCAAGAGCTGATCAAATGGTGTGAGTTTGAGAAGGTGTTTTCGACTAATTTGCTTTAACATTGAGCTTTAAAAAAAAAGTTAAGATAGGGAAGGATGGGGTGAAATAGTGCCTGGTCTCCAGTTGAAACACATGGGTATGAGATGTGGTGAAGTATTGCTGATGGAATGAAAAACTGGGGTGGGCCTGGTGTGTAGTAGCACAGCATCCTGAGTCTCGGAAGTGATCCAGGTTAAAGTGTCTCTAGGGTGACACTCTGAGTGCCTTAGAAGAGCTACCTGGCTTAAGTGCCACTCATAGGTACTTTTCTATCCCCAGGTTGTCAGCTCTTCAGCTCTTTATTCATTCAACAAATATTTATTGATGACCTACTAAATGACAGGCCCTGGGTGAATAGCTGTGAAAAAAACAGACAAATGTCTCTGCCCTCATGGGATTCATAAAATAAAGGGTTAAGAATATAAGAATATATTATAAGAATAGTCCATGGTGGAAAACTGAAGCACAAGAATTTTCTTCATTGGTCTATTGACATATGTAGTGACCCCAAATCAAAACCCTGATCACCCCATTTACCTGCTGCCTCTTATTGTAACACCTTCTGCCATCTGTTATTACTTCTTACCATCTCTCCTCTGAGACCTATGATCCAAGCCACATAGCTTCTTTTAAAAAGTTGTATTGAAGTATAATTTTCATACCAAAAAGTTCACCTATCGTGAGTGTATAATTCAATGATTTTTAATAAATGTTTAGAGTTGTAAGGTCTCATCATTACAATCCAGTTTTAGAACATTTCCGCCAGCCTAAAATGCTTCTTTGTGCCCATTTGCAATCAATTCTGCTTCAACTTTCAACCCCAGGAAACCAGTGATCTGTTTTACATATCTATAGTTTTGCCTTTTCTGGACATTTTATAGCAATGGAACCAAACAATATAGGTTGCGCATTTCTAAACCCAAAATCCAAAATACTCAAAATTTGAAATGTTTTGAGCATGACATGACACCATAAATGAGAACAAAAAGTTGCCTGATTTCATTACACATGCACACCAGAAGTGGAAAATTTCACACATGAACTCATTCACATGTTGAATTGCAGTCAGCCAAAATGCAGGCATGCGACATACAGTTTATTTAGCCTCCCCAAGAGAAAATAGACCCACCCAGCCCCCTTCAGCTGCAATATGTCTTTTCTACCCAATGCCCAGATTCCCTCATACAGGCACACTCACGAAGGGTGATAAATTGACAGGTGCAAACCAGTTGTTCCAATAGCAAGTTCCCCATAATGCCCCAGAGGGAGCCAAGATGACATGCATAACTCACTGTGTTTTTTTGCTTATTCTATGCCCTGCAGTATAAAGATATTGTTGAAAATTCAAAAAGGTCTGCATATGGGTAATAGTAATGTGAAAAAGAGAACACATTCATGTTTGTCTGTAGAACAAATACTGAACAGCAGTGTAAGTGTGAAATGTCTTACGGAAGGGTATGGTGTTGGAATGATCACCATGTATGAAAACAAGGATAAACTGTGGAATTTTCATGCTCAAAGTGATGAGCAGAATTTGTTAAAAATAGGAAAACACTGCATAAAGTTTAAAATGAAGATCTCGATTGTGTATTGAAAGAGTGGATCCATCAGCATTGCAGTGAACACATGCCACTTAATAGTTTGCTGACAGTGAGGCAAGCAAAGATCTATCAGGGTACTGAAAATGGAAAGGAACTGTGAATATTCAACAAGCTGGTTGCAGAAATTTAAGAAATGACATGGCATTAAATTTTTAAAGATTTGCAGTGATAAACCATCTTCTGATCATGAAGCAGTGTAAAAATTTATTAACAAGTTTGTCAAGGTCATCACTGATTAAAATCTGACACCAGAACAAGTTGATAATACTGATGAAACACCACTCTTTTGCTGTTATTGCCCCAGAAAGACACTGGCTATGACTGATGAGCCACCCCCTATAAGAATTAAGGAAGCCAAGAACAGAATAACTCTACAGAATAACTACTGGGATGTGCTAATGCAGCAGGCATGTGTTATATAAACTTGCTGTGATAGTCAAAAGCTTGCATCCTCGATGTTTTCAAGAAGTGAATTTCTTACCAGTCCGTTATTATGCTAACAAAGAGGCTTGTATTGCAATGAACATATTTTCTGATTGGTTTCAAAATATTTTGTACCGGTAGCTTGTGCTCACTGTAGGGAAGCTGGACTAGATGATAACTGGAAGTGTTTGTTATTCCTTGACAACTGTTCTGCTCATCTTCCAGCTGAAATTCTCATCAAAATAGTGTTTATGCCATGGACTTTCCCCTAAATGTGACACAATTAGTTGATCATGTGTCCTTAGATCAATGAAAAGTAAACATATAAACTTTCTTTTTAACAGCTTGCTAGCAGCAGTGAACAGAGGTGAGGGTGTGGAAGCTTTCCAAAGAAGTTCGCCATGATGGATACTGTGTGTCCTGTTGCCAATGCTTGGAACACGGTGACTAAAGACACAGTTGTACATTTCTGGCATAACCTCTGGCCTGCAGTGACGGTCAGTAATGATGATGAACAACGTGGGTGACTTTGGAGGATTCCATATTCAAGTGAGAAAAAGTCATATCTAACCTCCTTACACATGCAAAAAATATATCTTCAGATGTAAGTTGGAAGAAGTAGATATTTCAGATGTTTTAACCTTCATAATAAGCCTCTAGTTGTTCATTCACTGATTGATGGTGAAATAGCTGAAACGGTTCTGAATTGAGGTGATGGCAACAATAATAACAATGAAGACGACATTACTAACACTGCACAAAAAATGTCTTAGAGAACATAGTGAAAATGTGTGATGGGCTTATTGAAGGACTAGAGCAGTGTGCATTCACAAAAGAACAAGAAATCATGACAGTTTATAAAATGAGAGATTTTTAGGACAAAAAACACTGTTAATGAGGCAGATGACTTGAGGAAACATTTTAAAAATCTATCCAGAAGAATGCCTCCTCATTGCTAGGGGACCCGTTTCCTGGTCCTTCAACTGCTTCTGATGTTTCTTCTTACAAAAACAAAACAAAACAAAACAAAACAAAACAAACAAACAAAAAACATACAGAGTACAGTAACCTTTTAATCAGAACACTATACTGCAGGTGGAGACTTAAAGCCTGTTGTTTGTTGCTGCTGTTGTCTGACAGCTGTTACAGGGATTCTGGTGACGTTACTGTGCTGCTTAGTTACCCTGGACACATTTTTTATGGTATTAAAGATAAATCGTATTTTTTACTGTTAAGTACTTATGTGTGAATAAGTATAAGAACATGATTGCTTATTGGTAGCATTTACATTTAGACTCAGGAAAGGTTGTGATATGAAACAACCACAGAATTGTCCACATGGGTGGCTGAGATAGTAACACCTGTGCTTTCTGATGATTCAATGTACCTTTAAGCTATGTGTATAAGGTATATATGAAACATAAATGAATTTCATGTTTAAACTTGGGTCCCATCTCCAAGATATCTCATTTTGTATATGCGTATGTTCCAAAATCTGAAAAAAAAAATCTGAAATCTGAAACACTTCTGGTTGCAAGAATTTTGGTTAAGGATACTCAATCTGCATGTATGTTTTGTATGTGGCTTTTTTAACCTAGAATAATGTTTTTAAGGTTTATCTATGTTGCAGCATATATCAATAGTTTGCTACTTTTCATTCTTTGAATAGTATTCCATTGCATGGATATAGTATATTTTATTTATTCTTTCATCAGTTGATGAACACCTGGATTGTTTTCAGTTTGGGGATATTAAGACAATTAATACATAAGTCTTCGTGTGGAAATATGTCTGTATTTCTCTTGTGTAGATATCTAATGTGGAATTGCTAGGTTGTATGGTAAATATGTATTTAACTTTATGAGAAGCTACCATGCTATTTTCTAAAGTGGCTCCACCATTTTCCATTCCCATACATATGAGAGTTCTATTTCTCCACATTCTCATCAATACTGATTATTGTCTGTCTTTTAATTTTGCTATTCTAGTAAGAGTGTAGTGGTATCTTAGTTTGGTTTTGAATTTTATCTCCATAATGACTAATGATGTGAGCATTTTGTCTCATGCGTTTATTAGTTATTCCTGTATTTTATTTGGAGAAATGTCTATTTAACTTTTTTGGTCATTTTTTTTCTTTTTTCTTTTTTTCAGTTTTTGTTTTTTGGTTTATTTTTTAGAGACAGGGTCTCACTCTGTTGCACAGGCTGGAGTGCAGTGGCATGATCATAGCTCACTGAAACCTTGAACTCCTGGGCTTAAACAATCTCTCACCTCAATCGCCAAGTAGCTAGGACTACAGGTCCCTGCCACCATGCCCAGCTAATTAAAAAAATTTTTTTTGAGATAGGGTCTTGTTAGTTGTCTAGGCTGGTCTCAAACTTAAGGCCTCAAGTGATCTTCCCACCTTGGCCTCCGAAAGCACTGGCATTACAGGTGTGAGCCACAGTGAGCATGAGCCACCAACCTTTTGGCCATTTTTTAATTAGGCTGCTTGTCTTCTTGTTATTGAGTTTTATTAGTTATTTATGTATTCTGTATACAAATTCCTTCATCAGATGCATGATTCACAAACTTTTCTCCAGTTTTTGCCTTCTCCTTTCATTGTCTAATGTTGCATTTTAAAAGAGCAAAAGCCTTAATTTTGTTTAAGCTTTTTCTTTTCTGGATTATGCTTTTGTTTTCTTATCTAAGAAGTATTTGCCTAATCAATGCCACTGTTTTTTCCCTGTTTACTTCTAAAAGTTTTATAATTTTATTTAGACATTAAGTCTATGATCTGTTTTGAATTAATTTTTGTATATATTATGCGGTGTCTATATTCTTTTTTCTTTATGTTTTGCATATGAATATCTAACTGTCTCAGAACCATTAGTTGAAACGACTGTTCTTTCCTGAATTGAATTGCCTTAACACTTGCCAAAAATCAATTTACCATAAATAAAAGAATTTATTTCTGGACTCTCAATTCTATTCTTTTGATCTGTGTACCTATCCTATGCCAATACCATATTGTCTTGGTTATTGTAGCTTTATTGTAACTTTGAAATTGGTGAGCGTAACTTCTCCAACTTTGTTATTTTTCAAGATTATTACTGCTATTCTAGGTTCTTTGCATTTTCATATGCATTTTAGAATGAACTTATCAATGTCTACCAAAGAAATTGCTCTGCTAGAAATTTTATAGGGATTGTGTTGAATCTAAACATCACTCTAGGGAGAACTACTATCTCAAAAAAGATTGAATCTCCAATTTATTAACATGAAATATAACTCCATGTATTTAGCAATGTTTCCTAGTTTTCATTGTACAAATCCTGTCCTTGTATTTCTTTTGTTAAATTAATTTCTAAGTATTTTATTCTTTTTGATGCTATTGTTAATGAAATTTTAATTTCATTTTTGGGTTTTTCTTTGCTAAAATGATTGACTCTTGAACAACACAAGGGGTTAGGGGCGCCAATCCCTGCACATTCAAAAATTGGCATATAGCTCACTGTTGACCAAAGCCTTACTGACATAAACAGTCATTAACACATATCTTATATGTATTAGATACTGTATTATTACAAGAAAGTAAACTAGAAAAAAGAAAATGTTACTAAGAATACAAAAAAGAAGAGAAAAATTATCTTTATTGTTCATTAAGTAAGTGAATCATCATAAAAGTCTTTATCCTTGTCATTTTCATGAGTAGGCTGGGGAGGAATAGGAAGAGGAGGAGTTAATCTCACTGACTCAGGGGTGGCAGAGACAGAAGAAAACCCATGTATTAAGTGGACCCTCATAGAAATCTGTGTTGTTCAAGGATCAACTGTATATGAAATACAACTGATATTTGTAGATTGGTCCTGTATCCTGCAGCCTTGCTAAATTTATTAGTACTAATATATTTTTTAATGTGTAGATTTATTGGGATTTCTTTTTTGCATACAAGATTATGTTGTTTGTGAATAAAGACAGTATTACCTATTCCATTCTAATTAGAATAACTTTATTTTTTTTTCTTGCCTTATTGGCTGGAACTTTGGTATAATGTTGAACAAAAGAGCAAGACTAGATAACTTGGCCTAATTCCCAATTTTAACAAGAAAACACTCAATCTTATTATTAAGTATAGTATTTGCTACAGGTTGTTTATAGATTCCTTTGATCAAGTTAAAGAAGTTCCCTTGTATTCATAGTTTGTTGATAGTTTTTTTAAATCATTGATGGGTGTTGGATTTTTTAAATGCTTTTTATATATCTATTGAGATGATTATGTGGGTTTTCTTAATTCTATAAAAATGGTATATTACACTAATTTATTTTTTAATATTAAACAACTTGAACTCTTTGGATAAATTCCACTTAGTGATGACATAGAATTCTTTTTATATGTTTCTAGATTCAGCATCTTAAAATTTTAAGGATTTTTGCATCTATGTTAAAAATGGATATCAGTTTGTGGTTCTGTTTCTTGATATGTCTTTGACTTTTGTATCAGGGTAATACTGGGTTCATAGAATGTATTTGGAAGTGTTTCCTTTTACTCTTTTCTGAAAGTGTGAATAATTGGAATTACTGATTTTTAAAATATTTGTTAGAATTCATCATTGAAGTCATTTGGCATATTTCTTTGTGGAAAGACTTTGAATTACCAATTCAATGTCTTTGCTTGCTATAGATCTATTGATATTTTCTATCTCTTCTTGAGTCATTTTAGGTAATTTGAGTCTTTCTATAATTTTGTCCATTTTCTGTAAGTTGTCTAATTTGTTGGTAGGAAGTTGTTGATAGTATTCACTTATAATCCTTTAATTTTGAGGTTGGCAGTGATTGCCCCACTTTTTTTCCTGATATTGGTAATTTGTGTCTTCTTTTATTTTTTGATCAGCCTATCTAAAGATTTGTCAATTTTGTTTATTTTTTTAAAGAAATCACCTTTTGGTTTCATTGATTTTTCTCTATTATTTTTCTCTTTTCTATCTTATTGTTTCTACTTTTGTTTTTACTATTTCCTGTCTTCTGCTTGCTTTGGGTTTAGTTAGCTTCTCTATTTCTAGTTTCCTATGGTGGAGTGGGTGTTTATGTTATTTATTTAATATACCTCTTCTGTCCTGATGTAGGCATGTATAATTCTATATTTCCTGAACTCTACTCACTGCTGTAGCTGTCTCCCATTATTATTATTATTATTTTCTAAGGCAGAATCTCACTCTGTCACCCAGGCTGCAGTGCAGTGGTGTGATCTTGACTCACTGAAACCTCCGCTTCCAGGATTCAAGTGATTTTTCTGTCTCAGTCTCCCAAGTAGCTGGGATTACAGGCACATACCACCACTCCTGGCTAATATTTTGTATTTTTAGTAGAGACAGGGTTTCACCATGTTAGCCAGGATGGTCTCGATCTGACCTCGTGATCCACCTGCCTCGGCCTCCCAAAGTGCTGGGATTACAGATGTGAGCCACTGCGCCTGGCCTGTATCCCATAATTTTTGATGATATGTTAAGTATTTGTTTTTGTTTAGCTCAAAAATTTAAAAATTTTCCTACCATTTTATTTCACAAATAGTTTAGATAGAAGTATTTTATTCAGTTTTCAAGTATTTTGTGAATCCTCACACTTCCTTCTGTTGTTGATGTCTAATTTAATGGGATTGTTTTTGAAGAACATATTTTTGATTATTTCATACCTTTAAAATTTATTGAAACTTGTTTTTATGGCTTAGCATATGTTCTGTTCCGCAGAATGTTCTATGCTTCAAAAGAACGTCTATTCTGCTGTCCTTGAGTGGAATGTTTTATAAATGAGGTCAAGTGGTAAGTTTAAGTCTTCTGTATCCTTGCTGCTTTTCTGACTGGTTGTTCTATCAATTATTGAGAGCGGAGTATAAAAATCTCCAAGCATCATTTTGAGCACTGTCATTTCTTGCTTGGGTTATTGAAATAGCTTGGCACTCCTTATCCACCATACCTACTTTACTTTTTCCCATAGGATTTATCTTCATCTGACTTAGTATATATTTTATTTATATACTAGAATATAAAGGTCCCATGCTGTCAGGCAGTTTTAATCACTGATGTATGCCTGGCACCACAAACAGTGCCTGACACATATTTGCCACTCAAAAATATATTTTTTTAATCGAAACACTCACCAAACAAATGGCACCCTCTAGTCTCTCAGTTGAGTGCAAGACTCCTCATCTCACTACCTGGAATAATCTGAAATGGATCAATACCAGTGGAATCCTGAGAAATTCAGGGCAAAGGGTGGGACATATAAGGGGTGACTACTGCTAGTGCTTTTGGCTAGAGGGAGAAATTTTCCCTTTCTCCTCGTGTTTTTTGTTTGGATTTATCTCTCCTTGCATTTTTATTTTTATTTATTTTATTTTGTTTTGAGATAGGTTCTGACCCTGTCATCTAGGTTGGAGTGCAAGAACATGATCACAGCTCAATGAAGTCTCAACCTCTTAGGCTCAAGCTATCCTCCCACCTCAGCCACCTGAGTAGCTGAGACTACAGGCACGCACCACCTTGCCCAGCTAACCTTTTTCTTTTCTTTTCTTTTCTTTCTTTTCTTTTAGAGATGGGGTCTCACTCTGTTGCCCAGGCTGGTCTTGAGCTCCCAGACTTGAGTGATCCTCCCACTTCAGCCTCCCAAAGTGCTGGAATTATAGGCTTGAGCTATCACACCTGGCCTGCTTGCTCTTTGCTCCTTGCATTTTCTTTTTCTTTTCTTTCTTTTTCTTTCTTTCTTTTTTTTAGATAGAGTTTTGCTCCTGTTGCCCAGGCTGGAGTGCAATGGTGCAATCTTGGCTCACTGCAACCTCTGCCTCCCCGATTAAAGTGATTCTCCTGCCTCAGCCTCCTGAGTAGCTGGGATTACAGGCGTGCACCACCATGCCCAGCTAATTTTTTGTATTTCTAGTGAGATGGGGTTTCATCATGTTGGCCAGGCTAGTCTCAAACTTTAGACCTCAGGTGATCCACCCGCCTCAGCCTCTCAAAGTGCAAGGGTTACAGGCATAAGCCACCGTGCCCAGCTACTCCTAGTATTTTCTAGTTATCAAAGTGGTAGGCACTTCAAGACCAGAACTAGATATAGGTATCGAGGAAATATGCTACTGTGCTTGATTTTGATACTGACTATTTGGCAGCCTTCTCCAGGCAAAGGCATCAGGTGACCCTGTACATCTTAGTAGGCATTAATTCACAAGTGAGAAAGGAAAGAATGGACTAAAACTTCAGAGCAATACACAGAAATGTTTTCCCCTGCATCTGTACTTTATCCTCCTAAACCTGAGAGAAGTTGCCATAGGTGGCTGGTCTAGGATTGGGTGCTCAGGACCCCAGCCAAGCATTATTCCATTTTAGGATGATTGACATTAGATACATGTCTTGGTGTAGCTTTGAAATTTAATGTGTATCCTGCTTTGGAGGGGTGTAATATACAGCAACTTCAGAAAAAAACAGCATGCACTATTTATTATTGAGTGCTGGTCATATGATAGCAAGATACTTTTCATGTATCTGGCGTATCAGTTACTTTACATAATCTATATGCTTAATCAGTTAAACATGAAAGAAGAGATTGACTGATATTTTTCTTTTACTCAGGAAAGTTAGGCCTAAACTTTACAAACTTTTCTCACATGATCTGTATAACCAACTGGAACTCAGTGGGAGAAGTCTAGGCTGGAGAAAACAGTTTGGGCACCATGAATAAATCTATGGTCATTATAGCTGGGAGATGCATCATGCCTTCTACAGAATGAGAAGGGGAAAGCACCTAGGATAAAACTTTGAGGAATAGCGATGTTTAATGGCTGAGTAGAAGACAATGAGCCTGAAAAGGCAGAGAAGGAGCATCCAGAGAGGTAGGAGGAAAACTAGGAGGATATTGTATCCAGGAAGGCATGCAGCATCTTTTGGAAAGCTTGCAATTATCTTTGCTTTGGGGGAGTTTCACTACTGGTAAAGCACTTGTCAATTAATAATAAATTCTCATTACGTGAATTATCCTGAAATTGTTCTTGACACTAGATAAATAGTTCTCATGCAGAGTTACTTAGAACACTTGGTAGCATGAAGATTTTTGTGTTAATAAAACTCTGTGTTGGGTACAGTGGCTAGTGCCTGTTATTCCAGCACTTTGGGAGGCTGAGGTGGGGGGAATCCCTCGAGGCCAGATGTTCAAGACCAGCATGGACAACATAGCTAGACCCTATCTCTATAAAATTAGCCAGGCATGCTTGTAGTCCCAGCTACCTGGGAGGCTGAGGTGGGAGGATCGCTTGAGCACAGAGTTTGAAGCTGCAGTGAGCTATGATCACACCACTGCACTCCAGCCTGGGTGATGGAGCAAGACCCTGAGAAAGAAAAAAGAAAGACAGACAGAAAGACAGAAAGATGAAAGAAAAGAAAGAAAAAGAGAGAAAGAAAGGAAAGAAAGAAAGAAGAAAGAGAAAGGAAGGAAGGTAGGGAGGGAGGGAAGGAGAAGGAACGAAGGAAAGGAGAGAAAGACGCTGTGTTTTCATCAAAATAATTTCACCCCATATCTGGGCATGGTGGCTCGCACCTACAATCCCAGCTACTCAAGAGGCTGAGGTAAGAGGATTGCTTGAGGCCAGGAGTTCAAGACCAGCCTGAGTAACATAGGGAGACCTCATCTCTAAAATGTTTTTAAAAATCAACCAAACATGATGATACCTATCTGTAGTCGCAGCTACTGGGGAGGCTGAGGCAAAAGGATGGCTTGAGCCCAAGAGGTCGAGACTACAGTGAGCTGTGATCATGCCACTGCACTCCAGCCTGGGTGCCAGACTCAATCTCTTCTAAAAATTACTTTACCTCAATCTTTGTGCACCCTGCAAGTGTAACATACTCTCTCTTGATGACTCCATTAATTATCTGTGACCTTTTGGCATTCTAGTGGTAATTTGATTAATGCCAGTGAAACATGGCAATACCATTGTACAAATAAATTGAATTTATGATTTCAGATCTTCCATGATGAAATTATTTATTTTTGTGCTTAATTTTTTTTCTTTTTAGGAGACAAGAGTCTTTTCCTGTTACCCAGGCCGGAGTGCAGTGGAATAATACTAACTCACTGGAGTGCTCAACTCCTAGGCTCAAGTGATCCTCCCACCCCAGCCTACTGAGTAGCTAGGACTACAGGTGTACATGTCTGGCTCATTTAAAAAACGTTTTTGTAGAGATGAGGTCTCACTTTGCTGCCCAGGCTGTGAACTCCTGGCCTCAAGTCATCCTCTAGCATTGGTTTCCAAAAGTGCTGGCATTACAAGCATGAGCCACCATGCCCTAATATTTGTGGCAGTAAATAACCAATGAATTTTTATTTTAATGCTTCAGTCTCAATAACAAATTTATTTTTAGGAGTGCTCTTTTATTTGATTCATACATTCACTCATTCATCCATCAAACAAAGTGCCTACTGTATGCCAGACACTGGAAAAGTTAAGACGTATAAGGCATGGTTCTCAAGTTTGAGTGTGCATTGAAATCATATGGCAAACTTGTTTTAAAAAACATATAACCCCATCCCACTCTGGATCAAAAGATTCAGGGTGGGTTTCAGAAATCTATTTATAGCAAGCTTTCCATGTGATTCTGATGCACAACAAAATTTTGGAACTATTGGTCTACACAAAAACATTTAGTGAAAAAATAAAATGCAATAAAGTATAAGAGGTGTCAGAAGTATACACAGGGTAGAGTATATATTAAATTTTATAATATTTGTGTCTTACTATAGTAGTAGACTATACACTCAATAATATTATTGTGATTTTTGACTGTAATAGAATATTTTGTTAGGGCTTTAAAGCCCTAGCAGTACAATTTACTTCCATTATATTGCAGACATTTTTAATGTCCCTAAAAATGATCATAAAGGTAAGAGAATGCTATAAAAATTCAAATGTTATTATATCTGTGCATATAACTTACTTAGGAATGAGAAAAACATCTGGTAATTCCTACTTAAAACTCTGGGAAGCTTTACTGTGTTATTAGAGGACCAGTTCTCTTGTAAATGAAAGTGTTCTTTTCTCTCTTTTTTCTTTGTCTACTAGGCTCTTTTGCAGCCTGTTGATACAATAGGTTCAAACAGCATTCGAGGAATAGTCATAGAGGTTTTCTACCAAGACTTCAGCAATGATGCAAATAGCAAAACTCTGAGTCTTGCATTGGTGGAAACAAGCTTTCTTTTCTTTTCTTTTCTTTTCTTTTCTTTTTACTGTACTCTAGGGTACATGTGCACATCCTGCATCCTGCAGGGTTGTTGCATAGGTATATACATGCCCTGGTGGTTTGCTGTCTCTATCCCCTCGCCGCTCCCCCACTGCCTACATCTTTTAAAGAATTATTTTCTGCTTAAAAGGAGGCAGTCATTCAGCATGGCATTTACAAGGAAATTTAGGCCGTGAGAAGAAGATCAACCAAAGTCCCATTGTAGGGAAGCTATGATATGCTTTGATTACAAGACTTTACAGGAAGAGACGTCTATAGATAGAAGCAACTATTTAGCAAGTCCAATCCAAAGACTGAGTGCAAACAGCACAGGAAATTTGAAAAAAGTTCTGGAATGTCTTCAAAATGTCTTTTCAAAATGTCACTTGCTTTTGAATTAACACTTCAAAAAGTGTGTCAAAGAGTACTAGCTTATGCAAATTCTTGTTTCTCCTCTCCTTCCTGGGCACACAGAAAAAGGATATGTCCCAGCCTTCTTTGCCTCACATGTGACTAAGTGCTAGCCAATGGAATGTGAGTGGAAGTGATGTCTCCCACTTCTAGATTTGACCTATGATATCTTCCCACTGTGGATATCATTTGCTACTGGATGATGACTCCCAGGCAACTGTGGAAGCCACAAGTTGAAATGGCAGGGCCTCTGTCACCCTGGGTCTTTGAATAACTATATGGAGCAGAGACACCCCACTCCAACTCCTCCCCAACCCAGTGCCAATAGACTTTGCTTGAGAGAGAAATAAACTTTTACTCTGTTGAGCCTCTGAAATGCTGGGGTGTTTTTTGTAAAGCAGTTAGCCTACTTTAATACAGGATGTAAGAATTTAGGCAAATCTGTACCATGAGGCCATGCACTGGCTTGTCATTTATGGAGCCAGATCCCTGAACATAGTTCTATGAATCTCCTGCATATGTTACCTATACCACAACCCCCTACCAAAAAATTGTTTAGAAAGGATTCCTCTGACTCCAGGAGCAGGACTCAGGCTGTCAAGAGTATTCTAGTTCTCCACAAACCGTTTAAAAGCCAAAGTTTGGCCAGGCACAGTGGCTCACACCTGTAATCCCAGCACTTTGGGAGGCCGAATTGGGTGGCCTCACTTGAGGCCAGGAGTTTGAGACCAACCTGACCAACAGGTCGAAACTCCATCTCTACTAAAAATACAAAAATTAGCTGGGCATGGCCGCACATGCCTATAGCCCCAGCTACTTGGGAGGCTGAGGCACGAGAATCACTTGAACCCAGGAGGTGGAGGTTGCAGTGATCCGAGATTACACCACTCCAGCCTGAGCAAAAAAATGAGACTCTTTCTCAAAAAAATAAATAAAATAAAAAACAACATTTCTCTTAGCCTTTAGGGCATGGTCCTAGCACCACACAAAGCATAAAATAAACACTCAGATGACGGGACGATGGATGCAGCAAACCACCACCATGGCACATCTATACCTATGTAACAAACCTGCACGATCTGCACATGTACCCCAGAACTTAAAGTATAATAAATAAATTAAAAATAAATAAATAAACACTCAGAAATTCTAACTCAGAACTCTGGAGAGAACAAAATTAGAAGGAAACCAGAGGCATAGCCGCAATGAAACATGACATGGTAACAGGGACAGAATTTGAACACAAGGCCACCTTCTAGGCCCTGCACTATGTACTTGCCACAGACTGGCAGACTGTCATTAAGGTTTAAGAGAGAATCCTCTAAGTCTTTAAGATGTTTATCCAAATTATTCCTCCCAGCCTTAAAATCCTTTAGTCATTTTAGATACCTCTCTCTCTCCTTTCTTTGGATACCTCTCTCTCTTTCCTTTACACTCTGTTAAGTAAAACAGCTCCTACCTATGCAATAATTATTCTGATCAGGCACTGTGCATGGCTTTACATATGTTATGTTTTATAATCTTCACATTAAGTAGGTACTATTATTATCCCCTATTCTGCAGATGAAAAAACTGAGGCACCAAAAAGTTAAGTAGCTTGACCAAGCTCATACAGCTAGTGAGGGGAAAAACCAGAGCTGAAATCTAAGTACTTGGACTCCCTGTCGAATCATCTGCCCTTAACCATTGTACTATACTGTTTCCCAGCAGTATAATTCAGCAGATTTTTGCTCATGTAAGAGACCTGTCAGGAGAGGAGTTCATCCTTCAAAAGAGCCAGTAAATGGAATCCAGTTCATTAGCCCTTCATATTTGCATCCTTTTTGCGTTTCATTCTGCCCCTCCTGGGATTTGGGAAGCTCTCAGCATGATGCTAGTGTTCACCCTCAGAGGTACCTCACATCTCTAAATCTTAGCGGTTCCCTGGCACGGTGAGATCCTGGGGCTGTTGCCACAATCTTCTGGAAAAGAAAAGCTTGAAGAGAAGCTTCTTGGCTCCAGCACGTTCTTAATGCTGAGGAGAAGTGCTGTTCTGGGGGGCCAATCTGTCACTGCATCTATATTTAGCGCCATCTGCCAGGAATATTTCAAACCGCCTATTTTAGTACATGCTGTTTTGTGCAAATGCGACTGCTCCACCACTAGTTCGTGGGAAACCAAGGGCATTAAGTGGGTTTTCTGTTTTTTACGTTAAGTGTTGCAAGTTGGCCCTTCAGTCAACCTTCAAATGAGATATGGGAGAGAAGGGAGGTGGAGTTTTCCCAGGGTGTTAGTCCCAGGAGGCCACACATTCAGCTGCTCAAAAGTGACCCAAGGATGGCAGCTGTAGAGGAGGTGGAGGTGGTTCTGGGGGTTCTGGGGAAAGAACAAGGGAATATAAAAGCCCAGGGCTCCTATCCAGCAGCCCCAAGGCAAAGTGATGGCCTTATTCCCTTCAGCATTCTCCACTCCAGCTCTGGGATCATTGTCCAGACTCTTGCAGCCTTAACCATGTCCCATCTACTGAGTGCAAAACAGGCTCCCATTTACTGAGGACTTTCCTTGTGCCCGTTTTCAGTGCTTGCTTTGATATACATGTTTGTTTCTGCCATACAACATCCCCATGGGGGAGGCTCTATTATTAGTTTTACTCACTGATAAGGTAATCAGGTCTTAGAGGGGGTCAGAGGCTTGCCCAAGGGCACGTTGCTTATAAGAGGTGGAGTCAGAATTGAAACCCAGGTCCACCTAAGACCAGGTCTTATGATCTTAAACACTGTATAGTGACCAGCTCTATATATTCTCCCATTCAGTATCACTGGTTTCTTCCCCAGCTATAGACACTATGTTTTTTGTATATATTTTGATCTCCAATTTGTTCTTCAGACTTGATGGTTAACTGCATTTGAGGAGCTCCGACCATAGGTTTGCTATCCAGCTCCCACTCAGCAATGACGCTGACTTCCCTAAGAAGTCCTCCCAGATTGATCCCAGCAATAGCCCAGTGATGGAGGGGGGCTTCTAGGTTTGCCCCAACTCTTTATCATCCTGGGATAAAGGTTAGAAGAGATGGCCCATGTGTACTATGGTTTGGGAGGTTTGGAACTGAGTCCTTGGCCTGTCCAGGGACTTAAGAATGTGAGTGGCACAGAATAGAGACTAGATGTTAGATCTTTTAATAGCCAACTCCATAGCCCATCTGTTTCATTATTTATTCCTGCATAACAAGTCACCCTTAAACTTAGTGATTTAAAACAAAAGCAATCATTGTATTATCATCTCTGGAGTTGAGGGGTTGACTAGCCTCAGCTAGGTGGTTCTCACTGGAATGTCTCCTGAATTACAGTCAGATAATGCATGGGGCTGAAGTCATCTCAAAGACCTTCCACATACATTAAAATAGGTGCTGGCTGTCAGCTGGGACCTCAGCTTGGCTGTCTGTCAGGACACCTACATATAGCCTCTTCATATGGCCCTGCCTTCCCTGCAGCATGGGAGCTGCATTCCCAGAGTGAGAGACCCAAGAAAATGGGGCAAATGCTATATAGCCTTTTGTGATCTAGCCTTAGAGGTTACATAGTGTCACAGCACAGTCCCACCATTGCACACCAGCAGCACCCATGCAAGAGGGAACACCAATATTTTTCTCAAGTGGAGAGGCATTAACATTAATTTGTAAGAAGGTCATGTGGTATGGGATATAAGACTGTGGCGATCATCTCTGAAAAATGCAATCTGCCATACCAATTACATTGGGCCAGGGGAAGAACTTGGATTTGGTGAAGAAATTGGGGCAGTAGAGTAGCTGGCGTTTGAGTAGGAGAGGGCTGGCAAGGCAGCAGAGGACCGAGACTCCATGCACTTCCTTCATATTTTCAACAAATGTTTACTAGGTACTTAACATTTGCCAGAAATTGGTGCTGTAATAGCAGTGAGCAAGAGACAAGGTAGCTGCCTTCATGTAGGTTACAGTCTGGCAGAGAGACAGCAAACAACTGTTCGAATAAACACAGATGCTTCATAAAGAAATATAACAGTTGGATAAGGGGGGTGACACTATTAGGGAGAGGGGTGTCTATTTTAGATAAAGTGCTTAGGGAAGACCTTGCTGAAATGAGAACATTTGAGCAGAGATCTGAATGAGGGGAGGGAGGGAGGAAAAGAGGGAGTGAAACAAGCAATCATCTGGAATAAGGGCATTCAGGATGAGGGAAGAGCAGGAACAAGTCTCAGCAGAAGGATAAGCTTGGCATGTTGGAAAAAAATGACAAGAAACCCAGTGTGGCCAGTGAGGAAGGACTGAGTGGGAGAAGGGTAGGAAATGATGATGAGAAGCTACCAAAAGTAGTTAATGCTTAATTGGGGGCAAAATCCATTTTAAAATACTGCTTTTGTTGATATTTGTTTTCCTTGGTCTTAGGATGGAAGAACAACTCCTCCTCTTCCAAATGTAAATGACTGTGTTTCCATTTAGGGCAGAACTGACTGAATACAGATTTCAGAAGGCATCTCTGACATACATGTAGAGGCATCTGGCCACCTCGGGGTACCTTCCCACCACGTACCACAGCCAATCTGGTCTTTGTCAGGGCATCTTTCTTTTTAGAGAGTAACTATGACAACGGAGTTGGATGCAGTGAGTCGGCAACAGCTTTCTATTTGCACACATGTGACACTATCGGAACACAGAATTATGAATCAGTGCAATGTCAGCTTTTCTCTTTGTAGTGAACAGGTTGCTGCTCTTTGATTCAATTAATGTTTTATTATTGGTTTTGTTTTTACTATGACTCTTCCATAACAAGATGATCAATATGTTCTATGGCATCATTTCCCAGACACATTTGAGCAGAGCCCCTGTATCAATTTTCTGTTGCCGCTGCAACAAATTACCACAAACATAACAGCTATATTACACAAATTTGTCTTACAGTTCTGGATGTCAGAAGTCTGACACAGGTCTCGCTAGGCTAAAATCAAGGGCTGTGTTCCTTTCTTGAGGCTCAAAGAGAAGGATCAGCTTCCTTTGTCGTTCAGGTTGTTGGGAGAATTCAATTCCTTGCAGTTAGAGAACATAGGGCTCCATTACTTGCTGGCTGTCAGCTGAGGGCCCTCCACACCTTCTGAAGGCTGCCCACATTCCTTGGCTCATGGCCCCTTCCTCCATCAGCAAAGCTAGCAATAGTGGGTCAAATCCCTCTCACATTTTGAATCTCTCCTCCTTCTTCTGTCTTATCTCCCTCTGACCACAACCAGGAAAGATTTTCAGCTTTTAAGGATTCATGTGTTTAGATTGGGCCCACCTGGATAATCCAGGATAATCTCCCCTTCTCAAGGTCCCTAACCTGAGTCACCTCTGCAAAGTTGCTTTTACCAAAAAAGTGAACATAGTCATGGGTTCCAGGGATTATATGTGGACTTTGGTAGCTGGTGAATTATTCTGTTTACAGCAACCCTCATTCTCTGACCTCATTAAACTACAGTTTAATGGAATACAGTTTGGGAAGCACTGCCCGAGAGGTATGAATTCTAGACAGGTAAGAAACTAATTCTTTAAGGGTAATGACTCAAGCATGGGTGAACACAGGGCCAGGTGGAGGATAGGTTCCTCCATGTGGTTCGGGAGTGGGGTGCAGGGAATAAGGATAAAGCATGATGGATTTCAGTGACAGATTTCACCTTCTTGCCAAGCCGCAAGTATAAATCAGGTAGATTTTCTAATTTGGCTGGTCTGTCAAGAACTTCTTCCTGTAATGTCTGAAGGGAAAGGGAGGGACAGCTATGGCACTAGGTGATTTTCACCCCATTAAACTACAGTTTAATGGAATATAGAGTGGAAACACTGCCCGAGAGATGTCAATACTAGACAGGTAAGAAACTGATTCTTTAGGGTTAATGATCCAAGCATGGGTGAGCAGAGGGCCAGGTGGAGGATGGATTCCTCCATGTGGTTCGGGAGTGGGGTGTTGAGGGCCCTTCACACCTTCTGAAGGCTGTCCACATTCCTTGGCTCATGGCCCCTTCCTCCATCAGCAAAACTAGCAATAGTGGGTCAAATCTGCTCCTATAAGGGTCATGCTAACTTGTGAAGGCAAACCCTGCACTTGAACCTTGGTGTGGTGGGTTCATTTGGTGTCCCACTCAGATCCCCTTTATCAGGCTGGTGTGCTCATCCTATAAGGGTGGTAAGCTGAGAGCGCACAGGTTCTCCCTTCTCTAGAAATTACCCTTAAAGCTCTTGGGAGCTGCATCAGCTAGGAAGTTATCCCCCCAGTCACCCTCTCACCTCCAATATACACACATACATACACACTCCACAGAAAGTCTGGGACAACATTTAGGCTCCAAAGTCCTCTGGGGATCACATCTGGCCTTTTTTTCTGAGAACACATTCTTCTTTCACTCTTCCCCCCTTCGCTTTCCTGCTTCTCTTCCTTTGTTACAAGTTTTTCTTGAATAAATCAATACATCTTGTGTCCTCAAAACCCTGCCTCAGGTTCTGTTTCCAAAGAGCCAACCTAAGTTACCCCAGCTCCCTAATTCCAAAGACCTTGCTTTTTGTAGCTACCTAGCCTAGAATCAGACAAGCACTAAGAAAAAGGCTGGAGAAAATGTCCCTGACACACCTGGGTCACACCTGCTGTCTTCTAGGTATGTGGTTGAATAAATAAAAAGAAGTTTGTTTATTTGCAAAAGTTGGGTGGGAATTTGCTGTATGATTCTAAAGACTTAGGTTTGTGAAAAAGAACAGGAAGTGAGAGTTGACAGTTAAAGTTTAATACAATGGTCCATCCCATTGTAAGTCCTTGGGGACAGGAGCCATGTCCATGTTGTTCTCTATTGCATCCCTGTGCTTAGTGCAATAGCTGGCACGTGGCACATCTGTGGCTTGTAGAATAAGTAGGTGAAAAGAGTAGAGAAAAGCAACAGGAGGTCAGGTTTCTGTGAGTCAGGAAGTTCATCTGGGAGAAAGCTGGGGAAATAGAGTCTGTTCTCAATAGTACACGCTGCTTTGCACCCTTCCAAGATCTTCTGTGATAGCCTCGCTTCTGGAATGTTCCCAGGAATCTGCTCATGCAGGCCCTCGTCTGGAAAATGCAGCATTTCTAACAAGCCTTTCTCATTCTACAGAGAAGAGAGAATCCAGCAGCCTTGTCCTAAAACAAGAACACAGCCTCCCTGTTAGAGCTCTAATGTACCCTTATATTAGACTTACATTATTTTTATGTATTAATATGTTATTTAAATTTGTACAATATAAAACCAGGTATTAGCTCATTTTACTTTAGTGTTTATATACAACTAACATACTTATGTTTTAAATACCAAAAAGCTGCAAAACCAGTAAATTGTAGTTAATAACATTCATGAAGAGTGACCTAATATTGTTTTGGTAAAATGAAATATCTGTTCACATGCAGTGACTCTCCAAGCCCATAAGCTTTTGACATCAGTCCGTCCATTTTACCATGTGCCTGATGCAAACATCTTCTCTGATCTCTATTTCTCTCTATTCAAACAACTTCTAAACCTTCCTTTGTATAAAATGGACCCTGCTGTGCAAACACATTTTTCAGTCCACATTTCTTCATTCCTCACTAGCTTTGAAAATAAATAGTTTACTTAGCATTAATTTATTACACATTGTGATACACATGTTAATATATAGAGGCTGAAATCATGCAGTACCTGGCTTATAAATTGGACATTCAGATAACTTAGAATATGTCAACTTGTAAGTACATACATATTATATTTATATGTAGGTATATACAGTTGACCCTTGCATAACTTGGAGGTTACAGACACCAACACTCATGCAGTAGAAAATCCATCTATAACTTCTAATTCCCCCATATCTTAACTACTAATAGCCTACTGTTGACCACAAGCCTTACTGATAACATAAACGGCTGATAAACACGTATTTTGTATGCTGTATATATTATATACTGCATTCTTACAATAAAGTAAGCTAGAGAAAAGAAGATATTTATAAGAAAATCACAAAGAAGAGAAAATGTATTTACTATTCACTAAGTGGAAGTGGATCAACGTAAAGGTTTTCATCCTGTCGTCTTCTAATTGAGTAGGCTGAGGAAGAGGAGGAAAGGAGCATTTGGTCTTGCTGTCTCAGGGGTGGTAGATGCAGAAAGAAATAGACATCTAAATAAACCTGCATAGTTCAAATTCGTGTTGTTCAAGGGTCAACTGTATATGCATCTATGTAAATGAGATAATCATCAGAATCTAGTTTTCAAATGAAAAATTAGAAAACCCATGGACCCTTGAGGAACACTGCTTTAGGCATACCCTGGTCTAGAATGCCACCTGTCTGTACAGTTGTCCCTCAGTATCTGAGGGAGGATCAGCTCCAGGACCTCCACAGATGCCAAATTCCACAGATGCTCAAGTTCCATATATGATATTTGCATATAACCCACACATATCTTCCAGTATACTTCAAATAATCTCTAGATTACTTATAATCTCTTATACAAAGTGAATACTATGTCAGTAGTTGTTATACTGCATTATTTTGAGTCGTACTGGCTGAATCCACATGTGGAAAAACCCAAGACTGGCGGAATCTACACATGTGAAAACAGCACATGTGAAGGCTGACTGTATGCAGCTTTATTTCTCCTTCTGCCATGCCCATCCATTGAGTCATGTGCAGCAAAAATTAAAATTAATTCTCTTTACCTCTCCACTTGCATATTCTACCATTATACATATTTGTTCATCTACTTTAGAACAACCAATCAGCAACATTTATTGCATGCCTATCATACCTGCTTCTTGACTTCACAAGAGCTGTGCAAAATAGTATTACTAATGTTAATATGATTATTATGATTTCCATTTTAAAAATGAGAAATCTGGAGATGAGTGTGTTTAGGGGACTTGCCCAAGAACATGCTCATGTTGAAGGCTGGGCTTGCACTCAACTCTGTCTGATCTCAGATCCCATATTTCAGCCCTTTGGTATAGCCCCAAGGTACTGAAAGGTGGATGGCAATAGTGGGTGCTCAATAAACATTTTTTGAATGAATACGAGAACAATGAACTGTTTCCATTACATCAGTCTGCCTGCACTCCCAGCCTGTTGGAACTGTTTCCTCTCTAGGCATGTAAGGCCCAGGGGTGTAGAAACTAAGGTTTGATGCACCCTGGAATCCCACAGCATGCCTGGCACATAGTATGTACTCAAATGTGTGTTAATTTGGATTGACTTGAACTCCTCCCAAGGCCCTGCTTGGAAACTTTTTTGAAGGCTAATTTAGAATGAGGAAAGAGACCTTGAGGAAGAGAATGTGCTGGTGATGGCAGAAGCCCCTAGCTGTCCTTGGTAACTGAAATGGGAAGCATTGGCCACCTCCTCCTGAGACTGGGCTTCAAGCCTTGCTTGGTAATGCAGCAAAAGCATGTGAGTCAGACAGCAGCAAAGCCACAGAATGGCATGCCAAGTTCAGAGTCATCGAAGCAAGTAGTGTAAGTGACAAAATTTAAAAGACAGAGACATCTTTAGAAGAAGCCAGGGTACCCAGAAGTGACAGCATGGAAAGCTGGTTTGAGGTGGAAATGATGAGTCTCTGCCCTACCCCTGGCAGGAGGTCCTCGGTGAGTAGCTTATAAAATGCCCTTTTAAGTCCCAGAAGGAGCCCTCTGCTGGATCAGCCAAGGCTGGGAAGGTCCTCGTGATCATGATTGAGATTCTCACAGACTTCCTGCCAAGGCTGCTCCTCGGGTCAGACAAAATGTACTGGGGGTTCTGCGGGTCATTTGTGTTTACACTTTTTTCCTTCTTTACTGCTCTTGATTTTCACTCTTCCAAAATTCCAAGCCCTTGGTCTAGCCTAGTTCAACAGAAACATTTCTCTGCTCCCAGACTGTCTAGAGCTTCCTCTCCAGCTAGCGAAAGGCCCAGCCCATTATTGGTGCACAAAGGCGCTGACCAGCCGAAGCTTGGCTTGCCCTGTGTGAAGGGACTGTGCCTCACTGCCCTTCTGAAGGACGCCCAAATGCTCATGTCTATTCCATCCCCACATGCCAGCAAAATTGCAAGGTGTTTTCAGTGACAGGGCACCTTTCAAAAGTGGGAGCGTCTTTCCATACATCACCTGAGATGGGGTCAAGGAAGAAAAGGTTAGTGTACAACCCATCAGGGACAGACACTGCTGCCCAGTGGATATCAGCTTGTAGCCATTCCATGAGCACTTTGCAGATCAGGAAACTGAGGTTCTCTTGAGACACAGGTAGGGAGTTGAAAATCAAGAGGTCAATTCTTCAAGGTCCCAGCTTCCTCGACCTTTTCACTCAAACACACTGCAAGGGCCTCTCTCTCCCTGACCCCAACTCTCAGAAGGAAACTTGTTCTCCCCTAACTCCTCCTCCCTCAACCACTGATTCAGGAAGAAACTAATAAACTCGTTCCTCAGCTCTTCTCAGATATGCTTCAGTTGAAAAAAAGTGTTCATTCATTCCAGATTTTCCAAGACACTTCCAATTTCATGCAATGTTGTAATAAATTCATTTACTTCAATTTATGACTAAGTACAATTTCATTTTATATCATTTTAAGGTACTTCATGTACACAAATTCAGAAACTAAAAAAATATATTTTGTCAAATGCCATGCCCTGATTTTTTGAATAAGAAAATATGTTCCCTCTCTGCTGTGCATGCACAGAGCATAATGTAATCACAGGAAACTCTTCACTTTAGGTCTTCTTTTGTCTGGGTTTTTTTTTTTTTTAAAGGGAAGTTCTCTGTTCCAGGCACAGGAAGAACTGTTCTATGTCCCTCATTGCAAGCACAGCCCCAGATCTTCTAATCCTTTCTCCAGATTCTTCACCATGTGGTCTCAGTCGCCCTGCTGGAAAAAGTCAAGATACATTTCTTAGTCCTGTAGCAACAGCTGCTCCCACCCCAAGGATTCTCCTCCTCAAATCCCTGAGTGAAGAATGAAGCTGGTTTCTATGTTTTGGGCACCAAAAAAAAAGTCCTGCCCCTCCTCAGCATCCCCCAACTTTGAACTGCCCCCCCCCCCCCTCCAGCCCTTTGGATAGCCCACTCTTTCCAAAAGACTGAGTCATTTCCTCTCTGGGACTTTCTCATTAAAACCTTCCTGTTTGCTTTTAGTTCTGGAGCCCCTCTCTGAGTTACCGTTTCCTTCCCCATCCCCACTGAGCTGTAATTAATAGCCCAGCACGGCCCTGCAATCTCTCCCATTGCCGCGTTCCTTCTCACCCCAATGTTGGCTGGAATCTCTACGTTTCGTACACATTTGTACAAGGGAATGGAGGCTACCACTCCTCTCCGGCAAAGCGTTGCTTGAAAGATAAATTGGGAGGATGAGTGTATAGAAACAGGCATCAGAGAAAAAGACCTGCCTACCAGCAGCTTGTCCCGGAGCTGCCCGGCACAGCAAGTGGAGCGGTAGGGATACAGGCTCTAATTAACTTGCGCGGAGCTGCTGGACCCTGAGCCGCGCTGCTGGTCTCCTCGAACCCCGGTTGAGAGGGTTGTGTGCACAGCTGAGACCTGCCGACCCCAGCAACCGTTTGCAGCACCAAGGCAGGACTCCACGGGATAGAAAGCCAGAAGACACGGGGGCTCTTAGGTTCAGTGATGGGGTGAAGAAGACTGTCACGGTCCACATGGCACCTTCATTCTTCTATTGGGCTTTTTTTTTTTTTTTGGCGGGGACGGGGAGCAATTTCTCTGTTCCAGGCACACAGAGAACTGTTGTATCTTTCTCACTGCAGGCACAACTACAGAATATTCCAGCCCCTTCTCTAAATAGATTCTTGATCAAATGAAACATCCTGGATTGAACTGAGGACGGTGCCATTTTTTGTCCAGTGGGTATTTGGTAAATGTTCATGGAAGCAAGTCAAACCGAAGTTCAAAAAGTACATGATTTGCATTCGTTGAAGCGCAAAAAAAGGTACATGATAATAGAGTTGGACTGCTCGTCCACTGACTCAACACCTTGCATTATCTATTCACATTATCCCATTGCCTGTCACTGTGAGAAGCCCCTGGGAGATATTTTGGGGGTGATGGGTCATTGGCTATCCCTTAAATCCCATCATGTTGGCAGTCCCCTTCCCCAATAACGTATGAGGTTCACATGATCTCAGAACTGCCAGTATGGCTCTATAGTAATCCCCAAAGCAGCACACTACCACTTGGAAAAGTTGCTTTCAAAGTCTACTTATAATTGCTAATCATCACTGTAGTCTGGCGACTTCCATGGAAGGCGTGACTGGCACGTTCTGGTGCTGGCCCCTTGCCCTCTGATTCACAGGACACCTGTCTCAGTCCTTTGCAAGCCTCATCCTGCTTCCTCTGCTCTCCACCTCGCTTCCTCCTCTGCACAAGCCTGGATCCTGTGGCATTAGTGGTCCTTCCTCCTCCTCCTAGATTTCCAATCGCTCCATTCCCTGGGACTTTCTGCAAATTGCTCAGCTCTTCTCTATTTCCAAATAACTCATTCCTCCTCCTGCTTCCTAGGGTCCTCCTTTTCATTTCCCCCAGGGGGTACCACTCACAGCATATCCCGTAGGGATCCAGGGGTTTTCATTCACAAAGAATACAGCCTGAATGGCAATGGCTCTCCTTGTGCAAAGATGGGCACCCCTGCCCCCTCCACAACAGCCTGTGTCTCTCCTTCCCTGTGTTACCAACTTATTTCAAGAGCGGCCTCTAGTTCCTCACCCCTCTCTGGGCAAAAGTCTCCATGCATTTCTCACTGTGAGGTCAGAGACCTAGTGTTAACCCTCATCCTGCGGGGCCTGTCTGCAGCGTTTGGAACCTGACCATTCCTGTTTCTGGGAGCACTCTCCTCCTCTGGCTTTCCTGCTCCTTCCGTTCCCTTCCTCCATCTCTGACCAGCTTTCCTTCCATTCTTCTCTCTGAAATCTTGATGTTGCTAAAAGCTGTTTCCTCAGCCACCTTCTTGTTTTTCACATGCTCTTCCCTGGGCAATGTCATTTACTCCCCTGGCTTTGGTTAAACTTACACACTTACGCTGATAACATTTCTCCTTACTAAATTAAAAACCTCTCCTAATTACAAAGCAGCCCATGTATAGATAAACATAAATAAGAAAATAAAAATACACTACTTCCACCATCCAGAGCTTACCACTGTTAATATCCTATCATACATCCTTCCAAAATTTTTAGACATGCATATATATATACAGACCTTTTTTTACAAAATGAGAAAAATACCATTTTATGAATTGTTACCTGCTGTTTTTATAAAACTTTCCATGCCAATATATGTCACCATATTTTACCTAATATCCAGTCTACATCTGATGATCTAAATTATCCTCAAAATGCCTTTTGTAGTTCATTTGTCCAATCAGGAACCAATTCAGGCCTACACATTGCATAGATACTTCTTCATTTCTTATGCCTTTTCCAAGCATAAACCTGACATCAGGCTTGTTAAATGAATTTGGCTAGTTAGCCTGAGGAACAACCCATTTTCTGGATTTGACGAATTGCTTCCTTGTGGATTCATTTCGCTTGTTTATCTGATTTTCTTGTTTCTTGTAAACTGAAAGTAAAATGTGGCCGGGCATGGTGGCTCATGCCTATAATCCCAGCAATTTGGGAGGCTGAGGCAGGTGGATCACTTGAGCCCAAGAGATCGAGACCAGCCTGGGCAATATAGTGAGACATCATCTCTTAAACAACAAAACAAAAGAGAAAGTAAAATGCAAAACCATGGTGGATTCAATGTAAACCTTGTTAGCTAGATTACATCATAGGAGACATGTACTTCTTATTGTATTTTGCCATGATATATGTATTTTCTGGTTCACCCACCATTAGAGATTCTAGTACTGACCAGTAATTAAGGCAAACAACAATCTTCTTCTATGGGAGCATTATGTTCTCCCTCTTGTGACTGTAAGGTAATCTGTGTGGTGTTTTTTGGGCAATGCGCAAATGTCCAGTTCCCCCTCAATAATATGCTAATGCTTTTAATACCAGGTTAGACTCGTTGCTGAAGTCAATACTTTTATTAAAGCATTTGTAACCACTCAGTGAGTTCATTTTGCTCGATGCCCAGATAGAGCCAATTTACCAAGTATAGAGGAATTGCAATAGAAAAAGAGGTTTAATACATTTCAAGCTTGCTGAATGGAAGACTGCAGTTTTATTATTACTCAAATCAGCCCTCCCAAAAATTCAGAGGCTAGAGGTTTTTAAAGATAGTTTGGTGAACAGGGGGCTAGAGAATAGGGAATGCTGGTTGGTTGGGTTGAGGATGAAATTATAGAGAGTTGAAGCTGTCTTCTTGCACTGAGTTGATTCCTGGGTAGGAGCCACAAGACCAGATGACTCAGTTTGTCAGTCTGGGTGGTATCAGCTTATCCATCAGAATTCAGGGTCTGAAAAATATCTCAAGCACCAATCTTGGTTCTAAAATAGTAATGTTATCTACAGGAGCAACTGGGGAAGTTAGAAATCTTGTGGCCTCTGGCTGCATGACTTCTAAACCACAATTTCTAATCATGTGGCTAATTTGTTAGTCCCACAAAGGCAGTCTTGTCCTCAGGCAAGAATGAGGTTTGTTTTGGGAAAGGGCTGTTGTCATCGTTGTCTTAAACTATAAACTAAATGCCTCACAAAGTTGGTTTGGCCTATGCCCAGGAACGAATAAGGGCAGCTTGAAGGTTAAAGGCAAGATGAAGTTGGTTAGTTAGATCTCTTTCACTGCCATCATTTTCTCACTGTTAGAATTTTTCCCAAAGCAGTTTCAGTTTAGAGCAATTATCAGCCAGAGTTCCTGGTTTAAGAATATTTTTATAAAAGAGCTATTTACTAAGGTGTGAGCGGGGCTAAGGCAACCATCAAGGGATCCTGAAGGTCCCAGTGGCTAGTGTCAGTGATCAGCTATCACCAGTCCTCATCTGGGGGGCAAGAGAAAGGAATGGTCCTCCTGGTGCCTGGGGCTAGCTACAACCCTGGGACAGGAGCTGTGGCTGTTAACAGAGGAATGCAGTTATAACCCAAACCATGGCACTTTAATGAAGTAAAACTTTTCTGATGACTGTTTTCTGTTTCTTGCCTGAAAAACAATTGCAGGACAGGGGAGATTAGACATTAGGTACTGGAGATAATGACAATATGCTCTTTTAATGTCTGTCTGTGGACCCAGTTTACTGTTTGCATTTGTAGTCATGGGAAAGAACAGGGGAAACGAGGTGGACACCACTCTCAGGGAACATTGGCCCCTGGTTGCCAAAGCACAGGTGGGGGTGATGTGACGTGATGACTCTTGCAATGGATAATTTGTATTAGTTAACAGCTCTGCGTCAAAGCTGTTTTGTCTCCAGGCAAGAATTAATGAAAAAAACAATATTAGTTCCAAGGAAACATATTCTCACCCATGAATAATTATTTGCTTTGACTCCAGGACACCTGTCATTTAAAGGTGTAAAGCCACAGAGAGGGGGAAGTGAATAATCACTAACTAACCTTTTACCACCATGGGAGAGGACCTGCTCCTGGTGCTAAGTATTATGAAACTTCAAAGGGAGTGATTGTCAGGTGCCCATAGTTCAAATTATTTTCCTCAGCATGAGAATAAAACACTTCTGCTTCTCACTCACGACAGGTGAAAGAAATAGAACTAGCAATGTGTATGTATAATTCTACTAAGCCTTGGAGCCAGAGAACACACTGGTTTCCTCTGTCTCTGGGGAAGGGTGTCTTATTACATTTTCTTCTAGTTGACAAGCAGTTTGGGAGTGTCCCTCAATTACATGGGATGCCTATAGTGTGGAACTGAGAAGAAGATTAGATTGAAGGCTGCTCTATTACTAACTGGGTGGTCTTAAGTATGTTATTTAATCTTCCCTAACCACTGTTTACATCCATAAAACAGTGATAATCTTCATTCTCCTGGTTACAAGAGAACCAGCTTTGATGAGACAGAGTGAATAAGAATGGGTTCTGGAGTCAAAGTCTAGATTATGCTTCTTACCAATCGAGTGAAATGGAGCAAAGTCATCCAACCTCTAAGCCTCAGTTTCTCCATCTGTAAAATAAAGTAATAGAAATAGAAACAAAACAGAAACATAAGATAGAAACAATGTTGCATTATTTAAAGATTACTTGCTAAAAAGCCTTTAACACAGTGCTGGCAATAAATAGGCACTCAATACTTTGCTGTTATTTTCAGCTGCACAGAATTCTAAAACAGCCCCTATATTCCCATTTGTGGTGCACATGCCCTGTATAGTTCTATTCAGTGTGAACAGAACCTGTGAATATAATAACATACTACTCTTGTGAGGAAAATTATTTTGGGTGGACTTGACCTTTCAGGTGTGTCTTTTAAAAGCAGAAAGTTTTCTCCACTTGGTGTAGGGGAGAGGAAGTCAGAGAGGTGCACTCTTCCTGGGCTGGAGAAAAGCGAACATCGTGCTTTGGTAGCCTATGGGGACCATGTGGCATGGAATGTCAGTGGTCTCTGCAAGCTGAGCACAGTCCCTAGTGGGCAGCTAGCAGGCAAAGGGGAACTCATTCCTACAACCCCAGTTAATTGAATTTTGCCAATAACCTGAATGAGCTTGGTAGAGGACCTCCAGTCTCAGATAAGAACTACAGCACAGCTGATGTGATTGCAGCCTTGAGAGACCCTGAGCAGAGTCAGCTAACCTGTGCTCAGACTCCTGATCCATGGAACTGGAAGGTAATAAATGTCTTGTTTTAATTCACTGTTGGTGGTAATTTGTTCGAAGCAGTAGAAGACTAATACACTACCCAGAGTTAATCAACACTGTTTCTGTGGCTCTTGCTGGGTCCATTTCTGTTCCTAATTGCTATTGTCTAATGCAATACTTGGTTGCATAAATCATGGCAGTGCGAGAATGACAAGAGGTGCTGTTCTCCAACACAACCCCTTTAGATTGTCAATATTCTCTCTGACTGTCTTCTCCTGCTAATAGGCTGATGATGGTTTTAGGGGAGGAGTGGTTTGTAGACTTTTGTGGCTTCAGAAAGGAATAAAAATATCGTTGGAGCTGAGTCTTTCCTGGAAGATGCAATTCATTATGCGAAAGCCCTTTCTTCATAGTTGTTTTCTGTTTGACACTACAAATCTCTCAACTACAAAGGGCTTATCTGAACTTGAGGCTAAACTTAGCCAAATGATCTGTTGAATAGCTTTAGGTCTTCACTGAGTTTGCAGTATAGTGGAAAAAGGAGACATCAAACAAGTAATTGCACAAACCCAAAATTATCAACTGCATTGTGTGACCTAAACAGAAAGCAGAGGCTAACAGAGAAACTTGAGCCTGTGGATTCAGGGAAGACTTTCCCGCATAAGCATGGACGGATGAGTAGGAGTTGACTAGGCCGAGGGATGGACAAGAGTGCTTCTCCCAGGAAGAGGGGATGGCTCCTGAAAAGGCCCTGAGGCAGGAAGAGGCATGACTATTTTAGGAAACCTGAAGACTGGAGAATGAGCAAAGAGAGTGGGGATAAGAGCCCGTGGGGCCATGCTGAAGATTTTGGTCTGTCTGGTTTGCCCTTTCAAAAATTCATCTGGGTTACAATGGAGAAAAAGAAATTATAGGGAGCAAGGAGTGACGCAGAAATACTAGTTAGGAGGTAATTCCAACCGTGCAGACAGGAGCTCACAGTGGCTATGACTAGGATCATGGTAGTGGAGGCGGAGAGAAGTTATATAGATCAAACAGATATAATCTGTTTTATTTTTAACTTTACCATTTTTTTAAAACATTGAAAACATTTTCTCTTCTACCATTCTGTGGAGAATTTACATTCATTCACATATTTATTTAACAAATAGGTACTGTGTGTCTTTTATGTGCCAGATACCAGTTTGGTCATAAGAATATAGTCTTGAATAAAATAGTCCAAAAATCTCTGCTCCCAAGGAGTTTACATGGGAGTTAGACAACAAACAAGGAAAATAAAGTATGTGCACATATTTTATTATATATATATATATATATATATGAAGTGTTCAAAGAAGGTTGCATTATATGTTATGTTCCAATAAGATCTCACTCAGATGACATTTGAGAAAAGATTTAAAGTCAATTAGGGATCAAAGCATGCAGCTATTGGAGGTAAGAGGATTGAGAGGAAGTATGCTAGTCAGAGGGAACAGCCAGTGCAAAAACTCTTAGGTGGAAAGGTGACTGGTGTATTCCAGAAGGCTGGAGAATAATGGGCAAGAGGAATGCATCAGTCATCAATTTCACGATAATGCTGAGTAACAAGCAACCTCAAAACCTCAGTGGTATACTATAATAAACATTTAGGTTTTCTCCTGAGTCTCAAGATCAGCTGGATGGTTTTGCTGATCTGAGCTGATCTTGGTGGGGCTTATTCATGTCTTCGCAGTCAGCTGCAAGCCAGCACAGCTTTGCTGATCTTATCCGAGCTCTCTTACGTATCTGAGACTTTTGACAAGATGACTGGGTTGATTTAGGTCTGCTTCTATGTCTCTGTTTCTCATATCCTCCAGCAGCAAAAGAGAGTCAGAGAGAGAAAAGGAGGGAGACAGGCCAGAGAGAGAGAGGACACACATAAGACCTCTTAAGGCCTAAGTTCAGATGGAAACTGTCATTTCTGCCACATTCTAATGACCAAAGCAATTGATAAGACAAGCTTAGTTTCAAGTGATGGAGAAATAAACTCCATTTCATGGGAAGAGTTTGGCAGAGTCACATAGCAAAAAGTGTGAACATAGTGAAGGGTGGATAATTAGGACCAGATTTACCATCAGTCTTTCACATTGAGTTAGTAGGAGACACAGTCAGAGAGATAATGGGATCTAGATAGTGTGGGGCCTTATAGCTTAAGACCTTTGGCTTTTACTCTAAAGACAAGAAGCCACTGGAGAGTTTCCAGGAGAGGAGCAACACAATCCAACTTCTATTTTAATGAAATCACCCTGGCTGTCAGATTAAGAATAGACTGAAGTGGGGCAGGAGACCAGTGAGAAAGATATTCCAGTGATCCAGGCAAGAAATAAGGGTGGGTGGGTCAGGAAAAATAGTTAATAGAAGTGCTGAGAAGTAGTCAGATTCTGGAAATATTTTGAAGGTAGAGTTGTCAGGATTTGCTTACAGTGCAAATGTGGGATATTAGAGTAAAAGAGGAGAAATTGATGACTTCAAAGTGTTTGGACAGAGCAACTAGAAAAGCCATGTTGCAATGTACTGAGATGAGTAAAGCTATGGGAGGAGGAGGCTTCAGGGGGAAATATTCTTGAAAAATCCCCAACTACTTGCCAGTTTTTTAGTATCTTTGAACGCCATCAACTTGACAGGAAGATATGACCGAAGTCAGAGCAGCCAGGGACTCTCCCACAGTCCTTTCTACCAGCTTAGACTTGGGTTCTCACAGATCCAGAGATAACCTCTGCTGTAACATACTGCACAGCCTGCTTTGTGTGTGCTGCCAGCATCCCTGTCATTAGCTGTGACATCAGCTCTGACTGGTTGCATCTCTCACTCTTGTTTCATCATCCATTCTGATTGGTCAAAACCTTTTTTTTTTTTAATTTTTACCTTTTTAAAAAGAAAATTCTTTATTATACTTTAAGTTCTAGAGTACATGTGCAGATCGTGCAGGTTTGTTACATAGTTATAACCTTATTTAATTATTATTCTCCATGGCAGAGCCAAGAGAAACACAATGTGAATGGAGGTGCCCCTCTTTCTAAAAGGCAGAGACCATGTTTTATGCAATTTTGCACTTGTAGATGAGAGTGAATAAGTCTACCTAGATTCTCTCCATTCATAGCAAATCATCTCAAGTTGCATACTCTACTGAGGACTGATGTAACATTTTTTTTACTCTGAAGAAAAGGTGCATTGAAAGATAAAAATGATTCTAGGCATGATTATTATAATTCACCAAATATTCTGTGCAGACTTAAAAAGAACTCTATTTGGATAGGTAAGATTAAAGTAATTATTGAAAAGGAGAAATTCTAACTCCTTAAATTCTCATCTTGGCTCATGGAGGATGGGATTGACACCAAAATTTCAGTCCTATCTTAACATGAAAGGAAGTGCAGGGAAGGAGGCTCTGTTACAGTAGGTAGCTAGTCAGACATAAGCAGGGCAAGAGAGGGCTCCCCTTGCCCCACCAGGAATGTCAGGTGACCATCACGTGACAGTCAGGTGGTTGTTACAATATTTCTCTAAGTATAACATTAATAATTGGTTGTAGCCAGCCCAGGGAAAGGCAGTCTCCCAATAGATAGAGAACACATGAAACTGGTGACCAGCAGCTTCCTGATAAGATCTCAGGAGTTGGACAAGTGGGTTCTAGTATGCATACTAAGGCAAAATGGTGCATTTTAACTGACATATGACCCTCTAATGAAATGCAGCTGGTAAGGAAAGAATGCCTCAAGTGAGCATGTGTACAACTCCAGTAAACACACTGTGCATGCTCGCCTCCCAAATACTAGCAGCTATTGCACATATGGACAGTCCGCCCCAAGGGAGGAATCGGGGGGAAGGGACGCAAGACCCTAGAGGCATGCCAACATATAAAACCCTAAGTCAAAAGGTCAAACTGTGCACTTGATCTCTGAAGTCACCCCCTTGGGCCTCTTCCAAGTGTACTTTACTTCCTCTTGTTCCTGCTCTAAAGCTTTTTAATAAACCTTCACTCCTGCTTTAAAACTTGCCTCAGTGTCTCCCTCTGCCTTATGCCCCTCTGTGGAATTCTTTCTTCTGGGGAAGTAAGAATTCTTCAAGAAGTAAGGTTGCTGCAGACCCGTATGCATTTGTCTGCTCTCCCTCAGACAAAAATGGCAACTCTGGCTGGGTGCAGTGACTCATGCCCATAATCCCAGCCCTTTGGGAGGCTGAGGCGGGCGAATCACTTGAGCTCAGGAGTTTGAGATCAGCCTGGGCAACATGGTGAAACCCCTGTATCTACCAAAAAATACAATAATTAGCTGGACATGGTGGTGCATGCCTGGAGTACTGGCTTCTAGGTGGTAGGTGAAAGATTTGCATGAGCCCGGGAGGGCAAGGCTGCAGTGAGCTGAGATCTCACCACTGCACTCCAGCCTGGGGGACAGAGTGAGACTTTGCCTCAAAAAAACAAATGGCAAGTCTCATTAGCAAATGTGTAATATTTACGAGGACATGCTTTAATCAATGGGCAGGAATCGATGCTGCACAGTGAAACCAGCCCAATGCATTCCTTTCACCGGTAGCATGCTGTCAAGGTGTGGGCCTCCGTTCTGTCCCATTGTGGCTCATTTATGAAGCAGCTTTGGTACTTGTAACTGGCTAGCGAGGGAACTTGGGTGGACTCTGCATACCTAACTCTTCTCTCAGATACACGAGGTAAGCAATTCCCAAAGTCTAGTTTTGATAAAGAGTAGGAGGCCTCATTTGACCTCAGCCATGCTCTCTTGCATTCAGAATCACTTGGCCAGTGCCCCATCAGCTCCCATTGTGTGAGCTCCCCATCAGTCAGGGACGACAGGGATGAGTCATCTCTGAAGAACCTGAAGCCCTAACATCAGCATCAAGCCCAACTGAGATATTTAAAGCACTAGGATTTTCTCTCATGTTAATCCTCACCATAATCTCCCTTCTCCTCTTTTTTTCTGCTTCTAGAACAATTTTTCTTTATCCTTCTATTTCCTTTTCTGAGGCATATTTAGTAGAATGCGAAATTGCATATTTATTAATGATGGCTTTTTTGGTTTCAAGTAACAGAAACACACTTGAACTCTCCAGGAGCAAAGAGATAGCATTTACTTTAAGGAAATAGGCCTGTCTCAAAACTTAAGGGGAAATAGATAGCTGATCTTCAGAAATAAATCAGAACCTCCAGCACAGTCAGGACCCACCCTCCCATCTCTAGGGTAGGTGACCACACACTCCAGTTTGGGCAGGCTTGTCCTTGTTTACATCTGTCACCCTGTCCCTTTCACTTTTTTGTCAGTCTTGGTCCATCAGGGGGCGGAAGCCACAGTGACTTAAACAGAGAAAGTTTAATATAAAAAATTTTAAATTATGATAAAAGCAATTATAAGATAACTATGTGGTACCCTAAGGTTGAGTACCCGAGGAGGGATGAACATAAAACAGGATAAGTCCTTCCCCAAGGCTCAGATTGCAGAAAGGTTTGCTGATTTGCCCAGGTCAGAGCTGGTCTGCAGCCACTGTGCAAGCAGGAAGTAACCCTCCATGGCACAGGTGGGCATTACGAAACTGCAGCCAATGGCTTGGCAGGTGGGTGTACAGAGGAAGTAGGGGCACTGTTGCAGACAGAAGGTCTGGAGTCTGCAGTGTCTGTGGTGAAAAGGCCATGGGAAAGTGGGCATTAGGCCAGGGCAGGGCTGCAAGGACACGAAGGAATCATGAGTTCTGGGCCTGTGGCTGGAATCAGAACACCACTGATGTTCCCACACCCACACTGCTGCCTGATGGCGCATCCACCACAAACAGCAGCCAGGCTCCTTTCTTCTGTAATGTCCTGTCAGTGCCCTCTACTGAGAAAGCTTCACATAGTGCTCTCCGTCAAGAAGAAATGCTCCATGGAATTCCATTCACTATTGCAGAGCAGGTATTGAAGGGTGAACTTGAATCTGAAAGTCAATAAATTATTAACACAACTCTCAACAGTAACCTGGTAAGAATGATTAATTCCTAGAATAGTGAAATCTGTAAGGAAAGGAAGTGGAATAATAGTTTGCCAGGGACTGTGGGGCTGTAGGAATGGTGTTACCTGTTAATGTTTTAGTAATGGAATTTCAGTTTGGGAAAAAGAAGACATTTTGGAGGTAGATTGTGGTCATGGTTGCACAAAAATGTGAATATAATGCCAATGAATTGCATGCTCAAAAACGATCAAATGGTAAATTTTATATTAGGTATATTTTACCACAATTTTAAAAATCATGAATTCCTGGTCACCCTATTCATCTCTCATCTCTGCTCTTCTCTGAACATCTACTTTCTTCTTCATGTCCATTTCTCAGACCACACACTAAAAAATATAGCCACCAACAGCTCCTGGGGCTACCTCTCCTTTACTTAAGAAACCAGCCAGACTGAGTGCTGGACTCAGCATTCTCTCTTTTAGATTCTCCTGGAAGATCTGCAGCAGCTTTGGTCCATGCTCACTTGGGCCATTTGGGCCAACGTCATGTGGTATAGACTTGTTTTCAGAGGAGTTTGTTTATGGAGGGGGAAGGGAACCATACTGACAAAACCAGAGGAATCTACTATAATCATTTAATGAATCCTCTACGCTCCAGTCTTCCAACTAAATAAAGAAGCCAGGCAAAAATGAATATTAAAACATTCACATTAACAGTGAAACCAATAGGAAAAATGATGTCAGATCACCTCATTATTTTTCCTCCTCTCCACCTGTGCTAGTAGTCTGAATCAGTAAGAGAGGCATATGGCAGAATAATCAGAATTATTTATCAAGCTAATTAACCATAGATTGTTCCCTAAGTAGTCACAGAATGGCAGAAATCTTTATATACATAGTGTGACATAGTACTTGTATGAAGAGAATAAAAAATTATTTGTGATTGTTACTGTGATTATCATTTATTTATCTTTGCTAGCACAACTCCTCAAACTGATATATATTCCCATCAAGTGCTTCAGAGAACACTGGCCTTTTTCTTGACAGGCAATGTGCATTTTGGCAACAGATTATTGAATGGAAAAATACAAGCTTTTCCCAAGCCCTAAACACAGAATGTGCCATCTATTAGTTTGGATTTCTTCCTTAACGATCATTATACCAATATGTGGTGATTTTTCTAAGGAGAAATCGATCCAAATCTTTCTTTGGACTCAGTATCCAGGAAGCCTGAGTTTTATCACTGGCTTGGTCACAGATGCACTGAAAATGGGCAAGTTACTTCCGTCTTTGTCTGAATTTCTCCATCTGGCAAATGTAGATTCTGACACTCACCATCAGATAATGTTTGCAAAATGTTTGATGGTCCTTGCTGGTAGGCAGTATGTAATTGCAAACTGTTGGATCATTTCTTTCTGTCCTAAAAATTATTCTCTTTCTTGAGGAACTATTTTTAAATTAAAAATATCACTTTTAAAGTATGAGCACATGGTAATAAAAATTCAGTTGGTACTGGAGAGTAATTTTTTTTAAAAGTAAAGGTTTTTCTCTTTGGCATTCCCCAGAGGTAACAGCTTAAAATTTTTCTATTTTGAATCTTTCTAAGGCCAGTCTCTACAATAATAACATATTATTCCTTTACTTTTTACATACCAACTTCAAAGTATATCTGCTGGACCCCCTTATGGAAGATGAAAATCTTGGCTCATTTATACTTCCCCTTCAACAGCAACTTCCAGATTCATTTTGTTTTCGTTATTCTTTTAGATACTTCCATAGCTTTATACCATACATTCATCTTTTCATTTCTTTAAAAAATTTATTTTTAATTATTATGCATATATAATAGTTGTATATATTCATGGAATACATGTGATATTTTAATACAAGCATACAAACTGTCATGATCAAATCATGATAAATAAAGTGTCCATCACCTAAAGTCTTTATCATTTTTTTGTGTAAGGAACATTCCAATTCTACTCTTTTAGTTATTTTAAAACATACCATAAGTTATTGTAAGCTATAGTCACCTTGTTTTGCTACCAAATACTAGATCTTATTCATTCTAACTATATTCTTGTATTCATTAACCATCCTTACTTTACCTCCCTACTCCTCGGCACTACCTTTCCCAGCCTCTGGCAACCATCATTCCACCTCTAGCTCCAAGAGTTAGTTAGTTTGTTTATTTATTTATAGCTCCCACATGTGAGTAAGAACATGCAATATTTGTCTTTCTTTGCCTGGATTATTTCACTTAACATACTGTCCTCCTGTTCCATTCATGTTGCAAATAACAGGATTTCATTGTTTTGTGGCTGAATAATATTCTAGTGTGTATATTCCCCACCCTTCCTTTATCCATTTATACACTGATGAACACAGATTGCTTTCAAATCTTGGCTATTGCAAACAGCACTGCAATAAACATGGAAGTGTAGATATCTCTTCAATACCTTAATTTCCTTTCTTTTGGATATACACCCAGCAGTGGGATTACTGGATTCTATGGTAGCTCTATTTTTAGTTTTCTTTGAGAAACCTCCATACTGTTCTCCATGGTAGTTATACTAATTTACATTCCCACAATAGTGTTCAAGGGTTCTTCTTTCTCAGTATCCTTACCGGCATATGTTATTGCTTGTCTTTTGGATAAAAGCCATCTTAACTGGAGTAAGATGATATCTCATTGTAGTTTTACTTTGCATTTCTCTCATGATTAATGATGTTGAGCATTTTTCAAATTCCTATCAGCCATTTGTATGTATCCTTTTAAGAAATGTGTATGTAGATATTTTGCCCATTTTAAAATCAGATTATGTTGTTTCCTTATTGTTTGAGCTCCTTATATGTTCTGGTTATATCCCTTGTCAGATGGGTAGGTTGCAAATATTTTCTCCCATTCTGTGAGTTGTCTCCTCATTTTGTTGATGTTTCCTTTGCTGTGCAGAAGCTTTTTAACTTGATGTGATTCTATCTGTCCATTTTTACTTTTATTGCCTGTGCTTTTGGGTCTCACTCAAGAAATATTTGTCCAAACCAATGTTCTAGAGTGTTTCCCTAATGCTTCCCTCTATTGGTTGCATAGTTTCAGGTCTTAGAATTAATTCTATAGTCCCTTTTGATTTCTATTTTTGCATATGGCAAGAGATAGGAGTGTAGTTTCATTCTTTTAGCATATGGATCTCAAGTTTCCCCAGCACCATTTATTGAAGAGATTGTCCTTTTCCCAAAGTATGTTCTTAGCACCTTTATGGAATATGAATGGACTGTAAATGTGTGAATATATTTCTGGTTTTCTATTCTGCTCAATTGCTCTATATGTCTGTTTTTAGGTTAGCACCATGCTACTTAGGTTACTATAGCTCTATAGTATATTTTGAAGTCAGGTAATGTTATTCCTCCAGTTTTGTTCTCTTTGCTCAGGATGGCTTTGACTATTCTGGGTCTTTTGTGGTTCCATATACATTTTAGAATTTTTTTTCCCTATTTCTGTGAAGAATGTCATTGGTATTTTGATAGAGATTGCATTGAATCTATAGATCGTTTAGGGTTGTGTAGATATTTTAACAATATTGATTATTCCAATTGTGAATATAGAATATCTTCCTTTTAGGGTGTCTTTTTCAAATTCTTTTATCAATGTTTCATAGTTTTCATCGTAGAGATTACTTCTTTGGTTAACTTTATTCTTGGCATTTTATTTCATTTGTAAATGAGATTTCTTTCCTGGTTTCTTTTTCAGATTCTTTTCAGTGGGCATATATAAGTGCTACTGATTTTTGCATGTTAATTTTTTTATCCTGCAACTTTACTGAATTTGTTTATAAGTTTGAACTGTTTTCTGGTGGAGTCTTTAGGTTTTTCTAAATATAATTCCATATCATCTGCAAAGAAGGATAATTTGACTTCTTCCTTTCTGTTTTGGAGGCCCTTTATTTCTTTCTTTGTCTAATTGCTCTGGCTAAGACTTGTAGTACTATGTTAAATAGGAATGGAGAAAGTGGGCATTCTCATCTTGTTCCAGATCTTGGATGAAAGGTTTTCAGTTTTTTCCATTCAATATATTATTAGCTATGGATTTGTCATATCTTTTATCATGTAGAGGTATATTCCTTCTATTCTCGGTATTTTGAGTTTTTATCATGAAGGATGTTGATGTTGAATCTTATCAAATGCTTTTTTGGCATCAATTGAAGTGATCCTATAATTTTTGTCCTTCATTTTGTTGATATGAGTTATCACATTTATTGATTTGCATATGTTGAACCGTCCTTGAATCCCTGGAATGAATCTCACTTGATCATGATGAATGAATTTTTTTTTTTTTTTGAAATGGAGTCTTGCTCTGTCATCCAGGCTGGATTGCAGAGACACAATCTTGGCTCACTGCAAACTCTGCCTCCCAGGTTCAAGCAATTCTCCTGCCTCAGACTCCTGAGTAGTTGGGATTACAGGTGCCCACTACCACACCTGGCTAATTTTTATATTTTTAGTAGAAACGAGGTTTCACCATGTTGGCCAGGCTGGTCTTGAACTTCTGATCTCATGATCTGCCTGCCTTGGCCTCCCAAAGTGATGAGATTACAGGTGTGAGCCATTGTGCCTAGACATGATGAATGATATTTTTAATGTGTTATTGAATTTGGTTTGCCAGTATTTTGTTGAAGATTTTTGCATCTGTGTTCATCAGAAATACTGGCCTGTAGTTTTCATTTTCAACTTTCCATTTCTTGATTCATCGATTTTAGCCAGTATCTCTTGACTTCCCTCTAAGACAATGAAGGATTTAATAGCCCCACCTTCCTGTCTCTCTCTTCTCCCCTCATGGCTATTCCCAATGTTACAGCTTCAGTTCATCACATAGTTAATTTTACATTGCCAACATTTATAAAATTTATACCTTCTTATATAATTAGACTTACTTTTCTGTGTTTTGACTGTTAAAAGTAGTCAGAATTTGTATTTTATTTAAAAGAATATTACTACTCATTGTATAATCAGTTCCATTCAATTCCAATAAAAATATTAATTGATTACATACTTTGGTCCAGACACCATTCTAAGGGCTAAGGATACATCATTGAGTACAACAGGCAAACATCTGGCCTTTATAGACCTTACATTTTAATGTAGGGTCTATATTATAATGTAGACTCATAGAAAAAATAATGCAACCCTATGTTATTTAACCTGTGCCAATAGAAAAATAAATGAACTTATACTGGAAGAAGGAGAGAGGAAGTAGAGAAAACAGGGCAATGAATTTTTATAATGTGTTATTATAATATGCCTTTTCTTTCTCTCTATGACAACTCAGAATCCTCAGCATTTTAGAAGAAATATATTTTTTTCTTAAAGCTATTGTTTCCAAGGCCTCCTGATCAGCTGATCTAATTTGCTGTTTTAATTTCATCTTGCTGAAGCTTTCTTTGCTTAGTTTGTTGTAGGGGTTTTCTTGCTTTTGCTTTTGCTGGTTTTATTTTGTATTGAATGACTGGGGTTGGTTGCTTTTTTAATTCCACGACTTTCTCTTTTATTTTTACTGCTGGAATAAATTCTCAAACAATTATTTCAAGAAGTATCACGTATTCAGATAAGGACTTCATTTTCACCATTTCATTTACCCATTTGTTGATAGTTTTTGCTGGGAATAAAATTGTTTACTAAAAATCCATTTCCATCAGAACTCTGAAGGTATTCTCTCACACCCTGAAAAAAAGGTCAGATGCCAAACTGAGTGTTGCTCCCTTGAGGCTATCCTGCCTTCCCATCAACCCATAAGCATTACATATTCTTTCCTTTAGCCTTGGCAAAAGAAATTTTACAAGGATATATTTAAGTGTGAGTTTTTTTAATAAAATTAATTTTGCTGGGCATATTACGGGAGCTCCCTTTCATGAGACTCTTACCTGTCTTCGGCTATGGAAAAATCCCCTTTATTCTACTTATTTATTTATTTATTTTACTTTTACTAGTCATGTGCATTAGTGAGAAGCAGAGAAAGAGTAGAACAAGGACTTTTATCTGTAACTGACTGTGAACAATCAATTAAAATAACTTATCACCCTGAGACCACCCTTCATTCTTTGTTTCTTGGAAATCATACTGGGTAGATTTAGGCCTTCTTTTGTTGCTTCTCTGTATTTCCTCACTCTTCTCATAATTTACTTCTCAGCTTTTTTTTTTCTCTATGTTCTGGGAAATTTAACTCTTTGGTCCAGTCTTTCCATTGAATTTTTTATTTTGACAATGATATTTTTACTTTCCATGAATTCTTTCTTATTCTCAGAGAGCAGCCCTTTTAAATTTAATGGATGCAATATCTTATTCACTGAAGCTTCTCTTCTCTTCTTTGAATCATCCGTTTCCTTTGCATGCTTTGCTCTGCCATCCAACTTGGTCTTTGCCTTTTGTGCTGATCATTCTCTCTTCCTGCAAATGAAGGGTTGGACTGGTTGCTTCAGATAGCTAATATGGATTGTCTCTGCCTTTTAGGGTCTACTAATGGGTAAGAAATCTGGCCTCATGACCTGGGTATGATTTCAGGGTCCAGGATCCCCGGCTAACTTTAGTGCATGTGGGCAGAGAGCTGGGTCCCTACTACCTCCCTATTCCACACTGCCAGAAGAGGCTCTTTTCTGAAGAGTCAGTCCCACTCTGGCAAGCCTTGTACCCTCTAGAGTGAAGTTCTTGTATTTAGCATGAGGGCAGTGCTCCCACTAGTCTGGGAGCTGGTTGTGAAAGAAGGGGAGGCCAACCTGTACAACCATCCTATAAACAAGCCTCCAACCAAGCCCCTAACTTTGTCTTAAATCTGTGGATTCCAGGTTCTTGGTCTTGTGAAATATTCTCAACTTTTACAATCTTCTTCTGTGCATGTTCTGAGCTGTGGGTCTCTTTCTCTTATTTTTCTACCAATAAAAGTTTTCTGTCTTCCATTCCAGATATCAGTAAAAATCTTCCACCCCCTCATGCACCCACCTCTTATTTTCAGTGTCTTTATGAACATATTCCTATTCATCTCTTTTCTAACATTTCAAAAGATTTTAAGAGAAAAAAAGGAAGCTAGAAATGTATGCCCTGCCCAACATCCTATATCAGAATCTCCTTTCTTTTTCCCTTATAAGATACTGAAAATATCATCTTAAATTGTGTTCCATTACTCTTGTTTTCAAGTGTTGAAAACAGACTGTTCTTTTTTTTTTAATTTTTTTTATTGCATTTTAGGTTTTGGGGTACATGTGAAGAACATACAATATTGTTGCATAGGTACACACGTGGCAGTGTAATTTGTTGCCTTCCTGCCCTTCACCTATATCTGGCATTTCTTGTCTTGACTAAGTTGATGGATATTTTTGTCTTTGTTTCTGTCATAGCAGGAGCCAATCCAATTGTGAATTTAAATATATGACCTCAGTAACTGGGTTCAAATTATGAGATGTGTCCAGCACTGAGAATTGGGGGTTAGGCAGAACCTCTGTTTTCTGAAAAATAAAATATTCAACACGTTGAGTATTTGTTTCTGAGACACAAGTCTAATAGTGCAGAGTTGTGGAAGTTTTCAACTCAAGTGAATGTCCTTCCTTGGATTTGGCAGTGGTTTCTTAGATATGTCACCAAAAACACAACCAACAGAACAAACAAAACCTAGATCTTCACTAAAATGGAAACCTTTTGTGCTTTAAAAGACACTGCTATATCTGAACATTTGTGTCCCTCCAAAATTCATAGGTTAAATTCTTAATCCCCAAGATAATAGTATTAGGAGATGGAGCCTTTGGAAGTGATTAAGTCTTGAGGGCAGTACGTCATGAGTAGGATTATCGCCCTTATAAAGAAGGCCTGAGAATTCCCCTGTCTCCTCCACCATTCCAGGATACAGTGAAAATAAAGTCATCTGTAAGAAACCCTTGCCAGATAATCTGCCGGCACCTTGATCTTAGAGTTCCAGTCTCCAGAACTGTTTCTAAGTTACCCAGTTTTATAGTATTTTGTTGTAGCACCCCAAATAGACTGAGAGAGAGAGAATAAGAAAGTGAAAAGACAACCCACAGGGCCAAGTGCAGTGCCTTACGCCTGTAATCCTAGCGCCGAGGTGAGTGGATCACCTGAGGTTGGGAGTTTCAGTCCAGCCTGGCCAACATGGCGAAACCCCATCTCTACTAAATGTACAAAAATTAGCAGGTGTGGTGGCACATGCCTGTCATCCCAGCTACTCAGGAGGCAGAGGCATGAGAATTGCTTGAACCTAGGAGGTGGAGGTTGCAGTGAGTTGGGCTGAGATTGTGCCACTGCACTCTAACCTGGGCAGCAAAATGAGACTCTGTCTCAAAAAAAAAAAAAAAAAAAGACAACCCACAGAATGAGACAAAGTATTTGCCAATCATGTATTTAACAAGGCACTTGTATCTAGATACATAAAGAATTACTGTAACTCAATAATAAAAAGACAATCCAATTTTTAAATGGGCAAAATTCTGAATAGACATTTCTCCAAAGAAGATATACAAATAGGCAACAAGTGCACAAAGAGATGCTTAATATTATTGGTCAACAGGGAAATGAAAATCAAAGCAACAATGAGATGTCACTTCACACCACTGTTATGACTAGAATAAAGAAGACAGATAATAACAAGAGTTGATAAGGCTGTAGATACATTGCTAGTGGGAATAGAAATGGTACAGCCATTTTGGAAAGTCCAGCAGTTCTTCAAAATGTTAAATAAAGAGTTACCATATGATCCAAAATTTCACTTCTAGGTATATACCCAAGAGAAATCAAAGCATACATCCAAACCAAAACTTGTACACAAATGTTCAGAGTAACACTATTTATAGTAGCCAAAAGATGGAAACAATACAAATGTCCATTAATTGATGAATGGATGAATAAAATGTGGCATATCCATTCAATGGAATATCAATGGCAATAAAAAAGAATGAAGTACGGACACATGCTACTATAATGGCAGACCTTGAAAACATACTGGTGGAAAGAAGCCAGTCACAAAAGACCAATATTGTGTGATTCCACTTATATGAAATGTCCAGAACAAGCAAATTTACAGACAGAAAGTATGTTAGTGTTGCCTAAAGCTGGGCAGTATGTTAGGTTTAGAGATGACAGCTAAAGGGTACAGAGTTTCTATTTGGTAATTAAAATGTTCTCAGATTGATTCAGATGATGTTTGCACATCTTTTGAATGCACTAAAAACCATTGAACTGGACAATGAAGAAAATAAGATTTAATCAGGAGGCAGTTTTGAGTAGGGTTTAACAATATAGACTTTGGAGTTAGGCTTACCTCTTTCAATTCCTGGCTTTACGATTCACTGGTTGTATGACTTTACTAAGATACTAATTCTCTCTGCCCCTCAATTCCCACATGTGGAAAGCAAAAATAATGATATCAGTCTTAGAGTGCACGTGGGTGGGCACACGCACCCACACGTACATTCCTCAAAAAGGCCAGAAAGTGTCTAGTGGAAGCAGAATGGTGGAGGCCAGTCAAAGGCCTCCTCACGCCTTCCTCTGCAACAGCATGCCCCTCTCCAACTCCGCCTTGGTTCAGAAGCAGCTTTGTCCTGGCTCTATCCTGAGGTCCTTGCCTCAGGGGAGAGAAGACAGATCCAGTTCAGTGAGAAACGAACTAATTGTCACCTTCTCTTGGCCCTTTCTTTTCCTCTGACTTTTATCAATCCCAGTCCCATATCCATAAAGTCCTCTCCTCAAATTTGAAAAATGGATAGGGGTGAAAGTCAGAAAAAAATTAACTTTAAAAATCTCTCACTATTTTGATATTATATCCAAGGTCCCAGGGACACAGTAGACAAGGATTGGACATTTATCAGGTACAAACTCCAGGGCTAGGATAAGTTACTTCAATGGAAGTGGAAATTACAAGTGGTACTCAGATGCTCACTGACTTTGGCAAAGATGAAGCAGATTAATCATTATGGTCTAATATAAAATCTAGATGAAACAAAGTCAGCCCAGTAATTCTAGCTGGAGAGGGCATGTAAACCTTTCAAAAACAAACAGGCAAAAAAAAAAAAAAAAAAAACATAGGCTGTGGAGAACAGCCGTTTCCAAAGCCACGGAAAACTTAGGAATGAGTTTTCCAAGAGAATGTCTGATCTCAAGCCAAATAGACCTAACATTAAAGCACCAAGCCTCGGCTGGGTGCAGTGGCTCACGCCTGTAATACCAGGCCTTTGGGAGGCCCAGGGTGTAGATCATGAGGTCCAGAGATCATGACCATCCTGGCTAACACAGTAAAACCCTGTCTCTACTAAAAATATCAAAAATTATCCAGATGTGTGGCATGCATCTATAGCCCCAGCTACTTGGGAGGCTGAGACAGGAGAATCACATGAACCCAGGAGGCAGGGGTTAAAATGAGCCAAGATTGCACCACTACACTCCAGCCTGGGCAACAGAGTGAGACTCCGTCTCAGGTAAAAAAAAAAAATTTAAAAAGCACCAAGCCAATAGCCTGCTGGACAGGACCTGTCAATCCATGCTTCTCAAAAAAGGACTGCTCACCCAAAGGGAAAAGCATTTCCAACTCCTTTCTTTACCTACTTTACTCTGATCTAAAATTGACTTTACTGAGAAAACAAAAAACACGTGACAATATTTTGGCAGGAAGGATATCCACCCTACGGTGGCAATATAGGACCGGTACTAGCCATCAGGGATGGTTGGTCCTTAGCAAGATGATGGTGACATAGAGTTATAAAATTTCTAGGTTAAAGCAAAAATAAGAATAATGAACATGATCGTGACAATACAATAATCATAGCAAACATTTATAAGAACTTACTATGCCCAGGAAGTATTCTAAATATTTCATGTTTTAACACATCAAATTCCAACTGTAACCCTACAACTAACATTCTCATTATTCAGAAGAGAAAACTTATAGAGACCAGCCTCTCATTTGGTAGTACTCAGAACTGAGGCTAAGAGAAGTGAAGGATCTTGCATGTAATTATTGAAGTTTGTTTCATTTGCCCTCAGACTTCATTCTTCATGAATTCATCTTTTCTCTTTACCACATTTCAGGTTCTCAATCCCTTAAAATTATTTATTTTAAATAGAGACAGGGTCTCACTATGTTGCCCAGGCTGGCCTCAAACTCCTGGGAACAAGCTCTTCTCTTGTCTTGGTCTCCCAAAGTGCTGGTATCACAGGCGTGAGCCACCATGCCTGGCCAATCTGCTTTATTTAGAAAGAAACCTGTTTTCATTAAAACATCCTGTGTCATCCACTTATCATTTACTCATCAAGGTCATTAACACCTAGGTGATGTTGGTACCAAACCGAATGTTTAATATCTTCCTCTTACTTGTCCCATTGGCAGCGTTCATTCTTTTTGTTTGTTTTTAGAATTTCAAATTTTGTTATAAACTAAAGGGTAGACATACACTTTTGTTACACTGAGTAATGCTGAGGTAATTGGGTAAATTAAGTGATGCTGTGACTTGGGGGTCCCAACAATCCTGTCACACAGGTGGTAAGATAGTACCCAACAAGTGGTTCTTCAGCTCATTCACCTTTTCTGTCTCTGCCATCTAGTGGTCCCCAGTGACTGTTATTCCTGCGTTTATGTTCGTGTATATTCAATGTTTGGCTCCCACGTGTAAGTGAGAACATGCTGTATGGGATTTTCTGTTCTTGCATTAGTTATCTTGGGATAGTGATCTCCAGCTCATCCCTGTTGCTCCAAAGGACATGATCTCATTCTTTTTTATGGCTGTATAGTACAGTATACCATGGCATATATGTGCCACATTTTCTTTTCTTTTTTTTTTTTTAATATATTTTATTGAACTTTAGGTTCTGGGGTACCTGTCAAGAACATGCAGTATTGTTGCATAGGTACATACACGGCAATGTGGTTTTCTGCCTCCATCCCTGTCACCTGTATCTGGCATTTCTCCCCATGTTATCTCTCCCCAACCTTCCTACCCCTGGCTGTCCTTCCCCTAGTCCCCAACAACAGACACCAGTGTGTGATGCTCCCCTCCCTGTGTCCATGTGTTCTCGTTGTTCAACACCCGCCTGTGAGTGAGAACATGCAGCGTTTAATTTTCTGTTTTGTGTCAGTTTGCTGAGAATGATGGTTTCCAGGTTCCTCCATGTCCCTACAAAGGACACGAACTCGTGATTTTTTGTGGCTGCATAGTATTCCATGGTGTATATGTGCCAAATTTTCCCTGTCCAGTCTATCATCGATGGGCATTTGGGTTGGTTCCAGGTCTTTGCTATTGTAAACAGTGATGCAATGAACATAAGTGTGCATGTGTCTTTATAATATAATGATTTATAATCCTTTGGATATATACCCAGTAATGAGATTGCTGGTCAAATGGAATTTCTATTTCTAGGTCCTTGAGGAATCGCCACACTGTCTTCCACAATGGTTGAACTAGTTTACACTCCCACTAACAGTGTAAAAGTGTTCCTGTTTCTCCACATCCTCTCCAGCATCTGTTGTCTCCAGATTTTTTTTATGATTGCCATTCTAACTGGTGTGAGATGGTATCTCAATGTGGTTTTGATTTGTATTTCTCTAATGACCAGTGATGATGAGCATTTTTCATATCTTTGTTGGCCTCATATATGTCTTCTTTTGAAAAGTGTCTGTTCATATCCTTTGCCCACTTTTGGATGGGTTTTTTTCTTGTAAATCTGTTTTAGTTCTTTGTAGATTACTTTGTATATTAGCCCTTTGTCAGATGGGTAGATGGCAGAAATTTTTTTCCCATTCTGTTGGTTGCCAGTTCACTCTAATGATAGTTTCTTTTACTGTGCAGAAGCTCTGGAGTTTAATTAGATCCTGTTTGTCTATTTTGGCTTTTGTTGCCAATGCTTTTGGTGTTTTAGTCATGAAGTCCTTGCCTACGTCTATGTCCTGAATGGTTTTGCCTAGGTTTTCTTCTAGAGTTTTTATGGTGTTAGGTCTTATGTTGGAGTCTTTAATCCATCTCAAGTTAATTTTAGTGTAAGGTGTCAGGAAGGGGTCCAGTTTCTGCTTTCTGCACATGGCTAGCCAGTTTTCCCAACACCATTTATTAAACAGGGAATCTTTTCCCCATGGCTTGTTTTTGTCAGGTTTGTCAAAGATCAGATGGTTGTAGATGTGTGGCATTGCCTCTGAGGCCTCTGTTCTGTTCCATTGGTTTACATCTCTGTTTTGGTACCAATACCATGCTGTTTTGATTACTGTAGCCTTGTAGTGTAGTTTGAAGTCAGGTAGCTTGATGCCCCCAAGCTTTGTTCTTTTTGGTTAAGAATGACTTGGCTATGTGGGCTCTCTTTTGGTTCCATATGAAGTTTAAAGTGGTTTTTTTCCAGTTCTGTGAAGAGGGTCATAGGTAGCTTGATGGGGATAGCATTTGAATCTGTAAATTACTTTGGGCAGTATGGCCATTTTCACAATATTGATTCTTCCTAACCATAAGCATGGAATGTTTTTCCATCTGTTTGTGTCCTCTCTTATTTCCTCGAGCAGTGGTTTATAGTTCTCCTTGAAAAGTTCCTTTAAATCCTTTGTTAGTTGTATTCCTAGGTTTTTTATTCTCTTTGTAGCAATTGTGAATGACAGTTCATTCTTGATTTGGCTCTCTTTAATTCTGTCATTGGTGTATAGGAATGCTTGTGATTTTGTTTTCTGAGACTTTGCTGAATTTGCTTATCATTTTCAGGAGATTTTGGGGTGAAACAATGTGGTCTTCTAAATACACAATCATGTCGTCTGCAAATAGAGACAATCTGACTTCCTCCTTTCCTAATTGAATGCTCTTTATTCTTTTTCTTGCTTGATTGCTCTGGCTAGAACATCTAATACTATATTGAATAGGAATGGTGAGAGAGGACATCCTTGTCTAGTGCCACATTTCAAAGGGAATGCTTCCAATTTTTGCCCATTCAGTATGATATTGGCTGTGGGTTTGTCGTAAATAGCTTTAATTGTTTTGAAATACATTCTGTCAATACGTAGTTTATTGAGAGTTTTTAGCATAAAGGGCTGATGAATTTTGTCAAAGGCCTTCTCTGCATCTGTTGAGATAATCATGTGGTTTTTGTCTTTGGTTCTGTTTATGTGGTGAATTATGTTTATAGACTTGTGTATGTTGAACCAGGCTTTCATCCCTGGGATGAAGCCTACTTGATTGTGATGGATAAGCTTTTTGATGTGCTGTTGCAATGGGTTTGCCAGTATTTTATTGAAGATTTTTGCATCTATGTTCATCATGGATATTGGCCTGAAGTTTTCTTTTCTTGTCAAGTCTCTGCTGGGTTTTGGTATCAGGAAGATGGTGGTGTCATAAAATGATTTCGGAAGGATTCCCTGTTTTTGCATTGTTTGGAATCGTTTCAGAAGGAATGGTAACAGCTCCTCTTTGTACGTCTGGTAGAATTCGGCTGTGAACCCATCTGGACCTGGACTTTTTTCAGTTGGTAGGCTGTTAATTGCTGCCTCAACTTCAGCCCTTGTTATTGATCTATTCAGGTTTTTGTCTTCTTCCTGGTTTAGGCTTCGGAGGGTGCAAGTGTCCAGGAATTTATCCATTTCTTTCAGATTTACTGGTTTATGTGCATAGGGTTGTTTGTAGTAATCTCTGATGGTAGTTTATATTTCTGTGTAATCAGTGGTGATATCCCCTTTATTATTTTTTTATTGCATCTATTTTATTCTTCTCTCTCTTCTTTTTTATTAATCTGTCTAGTGATCTATTTTGTTGATCTTTTCAAAAAACCAGCTCCTGGATTTATTAATTTTTTGAAGGGTTTCTTATGTCTCTATCTCCTTCAGTTCTGCTCTGATCTTAGTTATTTCTTGTCTTCTGCTAGCTTTTGAGTTTTTTTGATCTTGCTCCTCTAGCTCTTTCAATTTTAATGACAGGGTGTAGACTTTACATCTTTCCTTGCTTCTCATGTGGGCATTTATTGCTATAAATTTTCCTCTAGACACTGCTTTAAATGTATCCCAGAGATTCTGGTACATTGTGTCTTTGTTCTTGTTAGTTTCTAAGAACATCTTTATTTCTGCCTTCATTTCATTGTTTATCCAGTCAACATTCAAGAGCCAGTTGTTCAGTTTCCATGAAGTTGTGTGGTTCTGAGTTAGTTCTTAATCCTGAGTTCTAATTTGATTGCCCTGTGGTCTGAGAGACTGTTATGATTTCCATTCTTTTGCATTTGCTGAGGAGTGATTTACTTCCAATTATGCCACATTTTTCTTTATCCAACTCAATGTTGATGGGTTCTTAGGTTGATTTCATGTCTTTGCTATTGTAAACAACACTGCAATGAATCCATAGGTGCATATGCCTTTTTGATAGAATGAATTATTTTCCCTTGTGTATATACCATGTCAAATAGTAGTTCTAGTTTAAGTTCTTTGAGATATCTCCAAACTGCTTTCCACAGTGGGCGAACCAATCTACCTTCCCACTAATAGTGTGTGAGCAGTCCCTTTTCTCTGCAGCATTGCCAGTATCTGTTTTTTTTGTGTGGGTTTTGTTGTTGTTGTTGTTGTTGTTGCTTTTAATAATCACAATTCTGAGTGATATGAGATGGTATCTCACTATGGTTTTGATTTGCATTTCTCTCATGACTAGTGACATTCAGAATTTTTTCATATATTTGTTGGCTGCTTGCACATCTTCTTTTGAGAAGTGTCTGTTCATGTCCTTTGCCCATTTTTTCATTGAATTTCTTGGTTTTTGCATGTTGATTTGTTTAAGTTCCTTGTAGTTTCTGGATATTAGACCTTTGTCAGCTGCAGCGTTTGCAAATATTTTCTCCCATTCTGTAAGTTCTTGTTTTACTAGGTTGGTAATTTCTTTTGTTGTGCAGAAGCTCTTTCATTTAATTAGGTCCTACTTGTCAATTTTTGATTTTGTTGCAATTGCTTCTGGGGACTTAGCCAAATATTCTTTGTCAAAGCCTATTTTGAGAAGGGTATTTCCTAGGTTTTCTTCTAGGATTTTGATGATTTCAGGTTTTACATTTAATTCTCTTTAATCTGTCTTTAATCGGTCTTGAGTTGATTTTTGCATCTGGTGAGAGGTAGGGGTCCAGTTTCATTCATATGGCAGCCAGTTATCCCAGCACCACTTATTGAATAGGGAGTCCCTTTTCCCTTGCTTATTTTTGTGAGTTTTGTCAAAGTCAGATGTAAATGTGTGGGTTTATTTCTGGGTTGTCTTTTCTGTTGCTCTGGTCTATATGTCTGTTTTTATACCAGCACCATGCTGCTTTGATTACTGTAGCCTTATGGTATAGTTTAAGGTCAGGCAATGTGATGCCTCCAGCTTTGTTCTTTTTGCTTAGAATTGCTTTGACTAGTTGGGTTATTGTTTGATACCAAATGAGTTTTAGAATAGATTTTTCTAATTCTGTGAAAAATGACATTGGCAGTTTGATATGGATAGCATTTAATCTGTAAATTGCTTTGGGCAGTATGATCATTTTAACTATATTGATTCTTCCAATCCATGAGCATGGAATATTTTTTCATTTATTTATGTTGTCTCTGATTTTCTTCAGCGGTGTCTTTTAGTTCTCCTTGTAGAGAGCTCTCACTTCCTTTATTAGATGAATTCCTAAGTATTTCATTTTCTTTGTGGCTATTGGAAATGGGGTTATGTTATTGATTTAGTCCTCAACTAGAATGTTATTGGTGTATAAAAATGCTACTTTTTACAATGATTTCATATCCTGAAACTCTACTGAATTTTTCAGTTCCAGCGTCCTTTTGATAGAGTCTTAGGGTTTTCTATATACAAAATAACATCATCAGCAAAGAGAAATACTTCGGCTTCTTTTTTTCTTATTTGAATACCCTTTATTTCTTTCTCTTGACTGATTGCTCTGATTAGGACTTCCAGGACTATGCTGAATAGGAGTGGTGAGAGTGGGCATTCTTGTGGTGTTCCATTTCCCAAGGGAATGCTTCCAGCTTTTGCCCATTCAGTATGATGTTGGCTGTGGGTTTGTCATAATGGCTCTTATTATTCTGAGGTATGTTCCTTGAATGCCTAATCTGTTGAGGGTTTTTATTGTGAGGGGATGTTGGATTTTATTAAAGGCTTTTTCTGCATCTGTTGAGATGACCATATGGTTTTTGTTTTGGATTCTGTTTATGTGGTGAATCACACTTATTGATTCACATATATTGAACCAACCTTGGATCCCCAGAAATAAAGCCTACTTGATCATAGTGGATTATCTTTTTGACATGCGTCAGTGTCAATAACATAATTGATATCCGTCTCCCTTCTTCTTCAGAAACATTTTTTTCCATTGACTTCTGGTATGCTATTCTCACTCAAATTTTTTTCTGCCTCAGTGGCTGCTAATTCACTGCCTTTTTTATTGGTTCCTTTTCTTTTCCCTGACTCTAAAAATTGCAGTGCCCAGGGCTTAGTCATTGGACCTCTTCTATTCTATAATTATATTCACTCTCTTGGTTATTACTTCTAATTTCAAAGCTTTAAATATGATTTCTTAATCTATATTTCCAGCCAAGCTTTGTCCCAGAACTCTAGAAACTTATTCACTTGCCTACTTAACTTCCACTTGGATGTCTGTCTTAGTCCATTTGGGTTTTCTATAGCAAAATATGTCAGATTAGGTAATTTATAAACCACAGAAATGCATTTGTTTCTCACAGTTTGGGAGGCTGGAAAGTCCAAGATCAAGTCATCAGTAGATTTAGTGTCTGGTGCGGGCCTATTCCTTATAGATAGCATCTTGTTCTCACATGGCAAAAAGGGTACACAAGCTCCCTCAAGCCTCTTTTATAAAAGAGCACTAATCCCAATTCATGAGGTGAAGCTGTCATGGCCTAATCACTTCCCAAAGCCCCCATCTCTTAATATTGCATTGAAGATTAAGTATCAACACATGATTTTTTTGGGAGACACATGAATATTCAGACAATAAGCAATGTCTGAGACATCTCAAACTTGCTATGACCAAAACCAAAGGTGTAATTTCCTTTACCAAACCTGCTTCTCCAACAGTCTCCCTGTATCAGTAAATGGCAACTCTGCCCTTCTAGTTGCTTAGGTGAAGAGTCTTGGAGTCATCCTTAACACCTCTCTTCATGCCCATATTTACATAAACCAATCCTATGGCTCTACAATCAACATGGACCCACAATTTAATATTTTCTCACCATATCACAATTGCTGTGGTCTGGTCCAAGCCTCAACCCTCCTGCCTGGATTGTTGTAACAGCATTGAAAATATTTTATTCTTCCACCTCTGCCCCACTGCAGCATATGAAGTGAAATTTTGAAGCCATTTCATCAAAATCCTACAATAGCTTCATATGTCAGTCAGTAACTAAATTCCTTCAATGGTTCGTAGGCTCTATGTGATTTGCAGGTTTTCTCACCTCACCCAACAATCCCTCTGACATCTTTCTCATACGATGTCTCTTAATTCACTTGCTCTTGGTCTCCTTGTTGTTTTTATGTGTATCAGTCATGTCCCTACCTTAAGGTCTTTGCATATGCTATCTTTCAGTCTGGAACACTCTTCCCCAGATAATCGCATGGCTAGCATCCTCTCTTATTTTAGGACTGTGCTCAAAAATCCTTAGAGAAGCCAGTCAAAATGATTAGAGAAGCCACTAAATATAAATAACAACCTATCACTTCTGCATTCCTGATCCCCTTTCTCTTGATTTGTTGTGAGCCTTAGCAGTTATATCCACCTGACTCTTATATGTTTGTTTATTGTTGGTCTCTTCATATTAACTCTAAGCCACATGAAAGCAGAGACTTTGGTTATTTTATTCACTATAACATTCCCAGCATCTCAAACAGCACCTGGCACTGTTAAATACATAAATGGGTAAAGTTAAATCAGACTGTTACCCATCATAGGACTACTTGTAATTAAGAATTACCTCTTATTGCAGAAATAAAAACATCTCTTCTATCAAAGGACTTCAGGACCTAAGTATGGTGAAGGTGAATGTATCTATGGAATTATTCTTCATGGGGTCCCTGACCCTACCTTCCTTCATATTGATTTATCCTGAAAACTGTTTCCTTAAAGATTCACTTATAAATTAAAATTAATGAGAGAAAGATGACCATATTGCTTTGGTTTGGTCCGTGCTCTTTCAGGCAATAAAATGAATTGATCACTGTGGCTGTGTAACTCTCTGTTGACTTGGCTAGAGTCCTCATGACATCTATATGTTTTGGGAAATCTTTTTTTTTCCATATCCCTTGAGGAAAAACGTGAAGACTTGAAAGTACAGTGGCCACAGCTATTCTCTGGGAACCCACTTAAGGGATGTCTTCCTTTAAAAAGCACACCACACATACCCACTCCTATAAATGAATATAATAGCCATGAGTGTGACTGCCATGGAGACCCAGCTGCACCACAGAACTCACGTCTGATGAACAGACAGTTAAATGAAGGAATTTGCTGAAGAGACTGAATGTTTGGCTTGCTTACAGACTGTTTTATTAACCTTTGCCCATTCAGCAACTGTTTGTCTCTCTCCTTACCCAACAGTACAGTTGGTCCTCCATATCCATGGGTTCTGCACTGGCAGATTCAACCAACTGCGGATTGAAAATATTTGAAGAAAAAGGATGGTTGCATTTGTACTGAACATCTACAGACGTTTTATCTTGTCATGATTCCCTAAACAACACAGCATAACAACTATTTATGTAGCATTTTCATTGTATTAGGTACTATAAGTAATCTAGAAGTGGACCAGGAACAGTGACTTGCACATGTAATCCTAGCATTTTGGGAGGCTGAGGCAGGAGGATCACTTGAGCCCAGAAGTTCGAGACCAGCCTGAGTAACGTATCGAGACCTTGTCTCTACAAATAAAAAATCAGCTGGGTGTGGTGGCACGTGCCTGTGGCCCCAGCTACTAGAGGCGCTGAAGCGGGAGGATCACTTAAGCCCCAGAGACTATAGCTGCAGTGAGCTATAATCATGTGACTGCACTGCAGCCTGGGCAACAGAGCAAGAGTCTGCCTCAAAAAAAAAAAAAGTAATATAGAGATAATTTAAAGTATATGGGAAGATATGTACAGGTTGTATGCAAATGCTCTTATCATGTTGTATAAAGGACTTGAGCATCCATGGGTTTTGGTATTTGTGAGGGCGTCCTGGAAACAATCCCCCATGGACACTGAGGGATGACTGAATTGTGCAGGGTCAAGCTTCCATTATTGAGCACCTGACTTGTATTACCCTTCTCCTTTTTGGTATTCATGCAAGTGGGCTTGATTTGGGTAAATGGAAAGGCAAATTTCCATGATTTCCAGTTTCCAAGGAAAGGAGGACTCTGTTGACACTTCACTCTGTGACACATCCCCTCCACTACCCCAGAAGTCACGTACCAATGGCTCCCACACACCCTGATTGGCTCCTGTGGCTCTGCCTGAGGGCACTGTCTGGCCACAGGTCTGAATTTGGCCATGCTCCCATTTGCTCTTAGGAGTGAAGCAGGCCCAAACTACCAGAGAGCCCATGCTGCAGGAGGAGCCCTCAACCAGTAGAGATGGGAGCTGATCAAGTAATTCAGCTGTTTGTTCCCTCGGGGGACAGCCCTGGGGTGGTTTTCATCCATTTTCTTTTTTTTTTTTTCTTTTTTGAGATGGGGTGTCACTCTGTAGCCCAGGCTGGAGCCCAATGGTAAGATCTCGGCTAACTGCAACCTCCGTCTTCCAGGTTCAAGTGAGTCTCCTGCCTCAGCCTCCAGTAGCTGGGATTACAGATGCGTACCACCATGCCCAGCTAATTTTTATATTTTTAGTAGAAATGGGGTTTCACCATGTTTGTCAGCCTGGTCTCGAACTCTGACCCCATGATCCACCTGCCTCGGCCTCCCGAAGTGCTGGGATTACAGGCATGAGCCACTTCACCCAGCCCATTCATTTTCTTAGAATGTACCCAGAAATATTAAGTCTCTGTCACCCATGATGGTAACCCATTCATTAACTCCCAATGTATTGGCTTTGCTCTCTTTCACATCTTATTTTCCCACTCCTTCAGTGTCCTTCCTGGAATCATCTCCCAAAGAAACTACTTGTACTGAAATTCTTGTCTCAGATTTTGATTACAGAAACCCAAACTGAAATAGGGCATATGTTCCTACTTGAAGTGGCCTGGTCCTACAATTGCTGTTGGGGAGGACAAACACTGAGAGTTACAGAATATCTGAACTAGCAGCTGCTGTTACCACCTAGAAACTGTCACTGAGCTGCATGAAGTGAAATGGTAGGACTGAATCTGACCATGCACTTGGATATTAAATAAAATTACTTGTTGGTTAATGAGTACCAAAGACATGATACTCATTTCTTCACATGCTTTATTGACTTAAGTAGATATGTAAGTTATCAATGTGAATAACAGAGTAATGCATGTTATCATTGGATGATGATAAGATTTACTGATTGTCTGTTGTATAGCACGTTTAAGAGATAATGGCCATTTCTGAATGTAATTTATGCTCAATATCATTAACCATGAGGGAAATGCAAATCCAAAGCACAATAACATATCAGTTCACATCCCCTAGAATGACTGGAATGAAAAAGGCAGACAATAACAATGTTGGTGATCATGTGGAGAAATTGAAACCTTCATACACCACTGATAGGAATGTAAAATGACCCAGCCTCTTTGGAAAACAGTTTGGCAGTTCCTCAAAATGTTAAACATGAAGTTAGTGTATGACCCTGAAATTCTATTCCTAGATTTACATACAAAAGAAATGAGAACATATGTCCACATAAAAATTTCTACATGAATATTCATAACAACATTATTCATAATGAATGGCTTAAAGTAGAAACAGTCCAAATATCTATCAACCCGTGAATGGATAAATAAAATGTGGCAAATTCATATGATGGAATACTATCTGGCAATGAACAGAATAAAACACTGATACAGGCAATGACATTAATAAACCTTGAAAAAACCTTATTCTGAAGGATCCAGACGCAAAAGGCTATATATTATTCTATTTTTATGAAATGTCCAGTATAGAAAAATCCATAGAGACGGAAAGTAGATTAGTGGCAGCCAGGGCTGTGGGTGGGAAAAATAAGGTGTGACTGCTAAAGGATATGTAGTTTATTTTTGAGATTATAAAAATGTTTTAAAATTGGTTTTGGTGATGATTGCACAACTACAAATACATTAAAAGCCATTGAATTTATACTTTTTTAAAAATTATACTTTAATTTCTGGGGTACATGTGCAGAATGTGCAGGTTTGTTACATAGGTATACACATGCCATGATGGTTTCTGTCCATCACCCCGTCATCTACATTAGGTATTGCTCCTCATGCTATCCCTCTGCTAACTCCCCACCCCCTGCTATCCCTCCTCTAGCCCCCAACCCCCGACAGGCCATGGTGTGTGATGTTCCCCTCTCTGTGTCCACGTGTTCTCATTGTTCAACACCCACTTATGAGTGAGAACATGCAGTGTTGGATTATCTGTTCTTGTATCAGTTTGCCGAGAATGATGGTTTACAGCTTCATCCATGTCCCTGCAAAGGACATTTTCTCATTTTTTATGGCTGCATAGTATTCCGCAGTGTATATGTGCCACATTTTCTTTATCCAGTCTATCATGGATGAGCATTTGGGTTGGTTTCAAGTCTTTGCTATTGTGAACAGTGCTGCAATAAACATAGGTGTGCATGTGTCTTTATAATAGAATGATTTATAATCCTTTCGGTATATACCTAGTAGTGCAGTTGCTGGGTCAAATGGTATTTCTATTTCTAGATCCTTGAGGAATTGCCACACTGTCTTCCACAATGGTTGAACTAATTTTCACTCCCACCAACAGTGTAAGAGTGTTCCTATTTCTCCACATCCTCTCCAGCATCTGTTGTCTCCTGATTTTTTAATGATCGCCATTCTAACTGGTGTGAGATGGTCTCTCAATGTGGTTTTGATTTGTATTTCTCTAATGACCAGTGATGATGAGCTTTTTTTCATATGTTTGTTGACTACATAAAAATCTTCTTTTGAGAAGTTTCTGTTAATATCCTTCACCCACTTTTTGATGGGGTTGTTTGTTATTTTCTTGTAAATTTGTTTAAGTTCTTTGTCGATTCTGGTTATTAGCCCTTTGTCAGGTGGGTAAATTGCAAAAATTTTTTCCCATTCTGTTGGTTGCTGGTTCACTCTAATGATTGTTTCTTTTGCTGTGCAGAAGCTCTTTAGTTTAGTTACATCCCATTTGTTCTTTTTGGCTTTTGTTACTGTTGCTTTTGGTGTTTAGTCAAGAAGTCCTTGCTCTTGCCTGTGTTTTGACTGGTATTGCCCAAGTTTTCTTCTAGGGTTTGTATGGTGTTAGGTTTTATGTTTAAATCTTTAATCCATATGGAGTTAATTTTTGTATAAGATGTAAGGAAGGGGTCCAGTTTCTACTTTCTGCATATGGCTAGCCAGTTTTCCCAACACCATTTATCAAATAGCTAATCCTTTCCCCATTGCTTGTTTTTGTCAGACTTGCCAAATATCAGATGGCTGTAGATGTGTGGCATTATTTCTGAGGCCTCTGTTCTGTTCCATTGGTCTATATTTCTGTTTTGGTACCAGTACCATGCTGTTTTGACTACTGTAGACTTATAGTATAGTTTGAAGCCAGGTAGCGTGATGCCTCCAGCTTTTATTTGTTTATTTATTTATTTATTATTGCTTAGGACTGTCTTGGCTATGTGGGCTCATTTTTGGTTCTATATGAAGTTTAAGGTGTTTTTTTCCAATTCTGTAAAGAAAGTTAACGGTAACTTGATGGGGATAGAATTGAATCTATAAATTACTTTGGACAGTATGGCCATTTTCACGATATTGATTCTTCCTATTTATGAGCATGGAACGTTTTTTCATCTGTTTGTGTCCTCTCTTATTTCCTTGAGCAGTGGTTTGTAGTTCTCCTTGAAGAGGTCCTTCACATCCCTTGTTAGTTGTATTCTTAGGTATTTTATTCTCTTTGTAGCAATTGTGAATGGGAGTTCACTCATGATTTGGCTCTTTGTGTGTCTGTTATTGGCCTATAGGAATGCTTGTGATTTTTGCACACTGGTTTTGTACCCTGAGACTTTGCTGAAGTTGCTTATCAGCTTAAGGAGATTTTAGGCTGAGACAATGGGGTCTTCTAAATATACTGTCATGTCATCTGCAAATATAAACAATTTGACTTTCTCTTTTCCTATTTGAATACCTTTGATTTCTTTTTCTTGAT